>WBNO01014660.1:0-31863 GCA_013400575.1 Peucedramus taeniatus | reverse complement strand
CCCAAACTCTGTTTGAAATAGATGGTTGCATATTTCTGCAGTGCAAAAATTAGCCAAAAACCTAAGTGGATTATGCTGAGATAAATCAGAAATGCTTCTGAATTGCCTCTGCCATGTTGCAGTCATTGGATTTACGGCACAGAAATGCGATGATCCCTTGTTCTGCTGGGTAACATTGCCCCATTGTGTAGCCCTTCTTCCTCTTCTGTCAGTCTAGTGATTAACTTTTGCCTGGTGGCTGAATGTTGTAAAAGTGTTGTGTTTGGATAGCACTTAGAAGAAAAGGATTAGGGACAGATGTATAAGTGAAGATAAATGAACTTTTGAAGATATGAAATGCTAGAAGTTGATACTGTTGAGTTGGTACTATTATTGGGACTAAGAGTTCTTTGGAAGTTAACTGGGAAGGAAAGTTCAGCAAAGTCTTCTTGTTTTCCCCCTCAGTTTAACTTAAGTTTTGTGAAACCGATTGATCTACCATAATAACATATACAGTCTTGTTTTACACCATTTTGTGTATTTTCTATGTGTCTGGTCTGCCTAAAACATTTGTAAAATCAAAACATTGAATTTCAGTAAAACAATCAGATGATATTGTCTGTGGTGGTACTCCTTTTTGCACTTGTTTGTGAACTCTTTTGACTTTGGTTATTTTCTGTCTTAAATATTTTTTTTTAATATTTTTGACTGGAAGCCTATTATTTTGGATTTTTTTGGTACACTGCCTGTGTTGGAGTGCTGTCGCACCACCACACTACGTATGTTTTCCAAATCCTCCATTACATTTCTCTCCATGGTAAATCATCCCAAAGAGCTGTCGTAGATTGGATAATATTAGGTCTTTCTAGGTCAGCTTTGCTTTGAACATAACTATTTTAAAGTTAACAATATAGACAATGAATGTTTTAGGTATATTAAGAATTAGATTATACCTTATGAAGAGATGAAGCCTGAAAAACTCTGGAGTTTTAAGAAGGATGAGAAAGAAAAGAAGATTGTCTGTAATATACACACCCCAGTACTAATACTGGTAATTAAGACCTTGTATCTCACAACTAGTTTTTTGGCCAACAGAGTACTTTCATTTCTCACTGAAAAATGGTTTATTCAAATATATCTGAAAAATACTGGCAGAACAGTGATAGTCAAACATCTGATGACTTGGTCTGGAAAGATCAACATTTTTGGAGTGTTTTCTGCTAGAAAGAAACAAGACTTTTTGTTTGAAGCACAGATACTTATTTTATCAAACATGATTCGTATACACAAATCAATAACAGCTTCTGAAAACCTATTTTTCATGTCTAGCCTAAGGACCAAGGTTCTTAAAATACTTATTATTTTCCTCATAGAATAAAATCTTCTCCTGTGTCCTGCTATATTGCTCCTTACTTCCACCTGCGACTGCCCTCCCTTTAGTGGAATTTCAGAACTTAGAGAGGGAAGCTGCGGTTTCTTGCCAGGCATGAACCTCTGCTCTCTCTTGTCTGCAGAGAAAATGAATGATCAATCCCTTGTGATTCCTACTGAGGAATGGTTCTTAGGGTCCTTCTCAGAAGCTCTCCAAAACTCAGAGCTTAGGCTGTACAACAATCTTTTTCTGTGACTCTTCATCAAAATTGTTCTTTGTCAAAAATTAAAAAAAAAGAAGAAGATAAGATTGTTTAAGAAGAATTTTTCAAAAAACTTTTAGTTATTAAGTAAGGATATTTACTTTGGAAATATTGTCAGTAAGGTTACAACATCCCTTAATTATCGAGCCTATGACATTTCACTGTTTTATGCAGGGGTGTTTGTGTTGTCTGCATTTCATTTTCCCATTGTAACTGCAGAAAATCTGAAAGTAAGCAAAAGTTAAAATGTAAATGCCATGGTCTTAGCTGTAATATTAAATGTTCCCCATGGTTTTACGATTACCCTTTACAAAATCTGTTGATGCATTTTGGCAAGCACAATATTAAAAGTTTGCTTGGCAAAAATCCCCTTAGCAGGACCTGACAGACAGTAAGGTCAATAAAGTTTTAATCAACAAAGGAGAAAATACGTTTCTTCCAGATGGGTGCCACAGAGCAATGCTTGCATTAAATATTTATGATTCACTTTAGAATCTCAAAGTCTGCAACATAAGGAAAGGTTGGTGTTTATTTCTAAAGTAGAATGTGTTCATCCTTGGAATTTCTGAGCATTAGACTGCTGTGAAATAAATGCTAGCCTTGTTACTGGAATTACGTGATTTAGTGTTTGACAGAACAGCAAGTTTTTTTTATTGAGCTTTCTTGTGTTCATAACCTACCATCACTTTATAAAAAATTCCAGTTACTTATATTGTATGTGATGATCCTTCAGGTGTTCCTGTCTCTTTAAACTGTACATTTTGTTTGGATGATAAGCAACTATGTATTTGCTATTGATAAAGACATCATACTGTCACTAAAGTTTTGTTATGCTAGAATTGTACAATCCACACAGTGATACTTTAACAAGAAAAGGGCTTTTTTTTTGTTTCAAATTATGGGCTGGACTCTGTGCTTGGGCAACTAAAAATAAATCTATAATGAAGAGAATCATTAATACAGGTTATTTTCTCCCTGTGCCCTAATCCTGATACCTCACCCACTCTCAGATCCAAGAAGGAGGAAACCCAGGAAAACTCTGACATGGTGGATGGATTCATGGCATCCCTTACATATTCCCAGCACTGTGCAGTAACTCTCTTTCCTAATATGAATCAATTGGTCTAGTCACAGGAGCTGGAGCATTGGAATAGATTGGCCTAATACTTCTCTATTCCCAGCACAGAATTAAGTAAAAACCTACTCTGTCCAAGCCAAAAAAAACCTGTGGCCATGATGTATTCTGAATCAGCAAAAAGACTGAGAAATATCAAGTTGACTCAATATGCCAGTCACTCTTCTGAAGTGGTTAACCAAGGAAAGTCTAAATGTATTCTGCATTAATTTCTGCTACTATTTCAACACTTGTTAATTAACAATTAATGCAGCCATTAATTAACACCTACAGCAAGTTTCTTAGCCACCATACTGAGAGTTTGAAAGCACTAAAACATGATTTGTGGTTTCGAGTTTATTACGAACTCTGAATAATTCATCTTGTTTTCAAGAAACTGGTGTTTTTTAGAGAGAAACTTGAATTACAGGTGTACAATGACTTGAATTACCAGCTATATTAACATATTTGAATCCCAAAATATATTGTTTTAACTCTGTGACATTAAAGGTGACGGAAATATTTAGTTAGGCATCTCTATTGTTTTGCTGTTATATTAATTCAGTGAGTTTAGGAATAACTCAACTTTTTAAGAAAGAAGTGTCAATGGGTATGCATAATATAAGAACTATATAGTATTATTACTTTTGGATCACATTAATACAAAAGTAAAAAAAACATACAAAGCTGTTAACTTTTCTCTTAACCCTCTTCTGTCAATCCCAACCCCAACCCAAACCATAACTGGACTAGACTTACAGTCTTAGAAGATTAGTTCTCTAAATTTTCTATTCAGGTAATTTGAAATCAGTATTAGTTATGACAAATTTGTCTTCTGAGTACAAATGGATAAAATTTCAAATTTTATGAAAATGATCATTTTTTATTAAATTTCTAGTTAATTTTAAAAATTCTTGGCAGGTGTTGAGTATTTTGCATAAAATTCCTGTAACACAATTCTGTTGTGTTGCCATAAAAGGTTTCCCCTCTAATTGAAAGGGAGTCCTTTACCCTTATCTTAATTTTAAAGTTCAGAAAGGAGTGGTTTTGATGATGTGTTTTGCTTTGTTTTTCAAAATATTGAGGTATAGATTTAATGTACTTTTAATGAGTATGTTATTACTTTGTTATTCACTCTATAATTCTCTCTACTGTGATTGGCACAATCACTGTATCCTATAATTCATTCAGAGCACATGCAAATACACCTGAGTATACTTAATTGCATTTTTTTTCCTGTCAAGTCTTTAATTTTCTCACAGGCAATTTTGGGTGATAGGTTTGGGAAAGCCAGAATCTTAATCTTCTCCCTACCATGCATCCTTATTGCTCTCTACTGCTGGATGGAGTCCACACAGTACATCAGTGCTTTGCCAGCAGACAATAAAGAGATATTTGGAGGTCTGTTGGCATAAGTTTTAAAATGAGGCAGTCCTTAGTTCTACCTATACCTAACTATTGGAACTGGGACATTTCTAGCATCTGTAATAAAACTGCACTGTGGACACCAGAATCTGATATAATTGCGTGTTCAGCCTCAACTCCAGCACGATCCTACAAAGCAAATTTGCTGCTCAGTACTTGTTACAGCTCTGCAATTCCCATGTCTACTACTTCTGTTCTTCCTAAAATGTGTTATTAGAGCCAGTTTCTTCATTTGTAAGTTGGTCAACCCAGACAGTGCTGGTGGGTGTCACTAGTTGTCAAAGGAAGGAGCCAGCTGTGACTGTCTCTTAACAGAGCTAACCACTTGCTCTCTCTCTTCCAGTTGAGCTTGTTTCATGTTACTAAACTGCCTTGCTTGGCTATGGAGTCCTTTATGAATCAGTGCCTCCTATTGTAAAAGCTGTGGTTGCAAATCAAAGGTAAACATGGCAATTGACTCATCCATAGCCCAGAGATTTAAAGAACTTGGCTGTAGTAATGGAGACTTGCAGCTTTCCTTCTCAGTGAGATCCATGGAATTGTATAGCTCCAGTTCACTATTCTCTGCAATGATCTCACACTGAGCAGAGCAGATGTGTTTCACATCACTCCATGAGATTTTTGCCCTTGCGATTCAAGTAGCTGCATTCCTCCCTGCAACTTTGATTCAAAGATAACTTAATTTATTAAAACAATGAAAATATCAGCTAACAGGGGAAGCTTGTCTCTGCTTGAGACTGAACCAAAGACTTTACCAAAGTCAAAATCACACAGCAATAACACATTTCACAGATGCTGAGATTAATACAAAACTTAATTTGTTATGCATGTTTTTCTTCAAGATTTCTTTCCCAGATAAAAGTGTTGTGGGTTGAACAAACATTTCCACATAAATTTAATATCACTTGGCACAACTCCGTATTAACATTAGTCTGATTATTTAGGATTTTACCTACAAAAAGGGTAAATTCTCTGGCAGCAGTTTTTTCCTTGCTAATCTGCTGTCTTCCCTAAGGTGTTGTCTTTGTTTAAACTACTTTAAAAAATTGGGAAAAAATAATTCTTTTACTTTCTAGAATTGTATGTAAGGCTCCCATTGTCATAAGCTGTTGAAAAATTACTCTAGGCACTTGAAAGCAACCTTTTAAAAGCCTTGTTAGGTCCATTTAAACGAAACATTTTTCAAAGGTGATATTTCCTCTAACAAAAAACAAGGTTGATTCTTCTTTTCTATGACAGTTTTTGTCAACTAAGTTCATGCTGGAATTTCTGATCAAAGTTTCAGGGGCATCCTGCTCCTAAATAACTGGTACCATGTTGCCATATTGACATACAGAGGACTTAAGTTACCTGTCAAAGGCATTTACGTTTTTTTCCCCTCGGTGGTAGAACTACATCTCCATGCTTCTAGATTCCTCTTTACCTACTTGAGGAATATTTACTTGAAGTCAGAATGAGGTAAGGAGTTATTTTCTGATGATTGGAATTATGTGACACCTCAAGTTTTCAAAAAGTCTCATGGTGCTACCTCAGGAAAATATGAAGTATTATTAAACAAACATAACACTAACTAAGAAATGTAGGTTCAGAGGTAAGAAGTCTTCACTTCACCTGTAGAAAAAGGCAAAAAAAAACCCAGAAAACAAAATAAACACAAAACCTCAAATCATTCCTCTCCTGATATCATTAGATGTCTTTCTGAAATATTGAGCATCAATTACTTTTATTTTCTTACTTAGAATTCAATTCTTTGAACATTCAATTTTTTATACTTTGATTTGAAATCTTTAATATTTACTCAGTTATAGGTTATATATTTGCCCGCTGATGCATTGCATGCAACAAGTTGTCTGGTCTCTACAGCTTTTCAACAAGACATACCAAGAAACTTGACTCCTCTGGTATTAAGTGAAGGGAAAAAAAAGTTTTGACAGGTTTAGATATGAAATGAATAGTGACTTTCCTCTGAAAATGTGTCAAATTAAAGCAGGTGGGGTGAGGAAAACAGCTACAGTATGTCAACTTTTACGGGCTTTGATTTATTTTTAATGATGCAGTGCACCTTAGGAAGTCTGAAGATGTGCTCATTCACAGCCCAGGTCTCATGGTGTGCTGTATTGTTCAGGTACTTCTTCTAAGTTGAGTCCAAGATGGGATCATGACCTAGAACTCCTGTAAATAGCAATTACCTTTTTGGAAGCAGAATGATTAAAGTTTAGTTGAATGTCAGCAAACTATTCACTACCCTCTGTTCCTCCCTTCTGTGACTTATTTACACTTCCTAGCCACACATCTTCCCTTTTCTATTCCCAGCTCTCTTCATCATTTATTTATTTATCTATCCATATATTTATCTATTTATTATTTATGATGGGTCATATGAGATAATGTGAAAGAATAAGATATGAGTAGATTGTCACATATATAATACATCATGTTCCTAATAATTTCTGGTTGGAATAAAAAACCATGAAGTTTGGTGAATAAAAAAGTTAAAGAAATTAATCAAAATTGTTTCAGAAAAAGAAAAAAGGATCCCAAAGATGATGAATCCAGAAAACAGGGTTCAAAATGAGAATGCAGACAGTTCACCCAGGAAAATCATAAGATTCTTTTGGGAAAATGGTTAAAGCAAATGTCCTCTGTCTCAGTTTCATAAAATAATTTGGCACTAGAAATGCAAATTGGATGAAAACCTGGCTAAAAGCCAGATTACATTTGATTACACCAAAGGGAGAGAATAAATAAGAAAAACATTCTTCAGTATCACCACAAATAAAATGTTTTGATAGTGATATTTTAAAATTTTCATTAATGAACTCAGCATAAAAGTTACTCAGCAGGAAAGTTAGAGAGCTATGATAAAAGTCAGAGAGATTTGGTGCAATTTTGCAGATGAAAAGCTGGGAAGCCTCAGTATAAAGAGCAAAGTATGTCACCTTGAAAATTATAGTTATGAGTGAATTAAAACAACATTTCGAAACTCAACACCATGTGCTTGAAGAATAAAATAATATTTTGGTTATGGATTAACAGATGAGGACAGAGTGTACTTATTGGCATGAGACTGAAGAATGATCAGAATATTCCCTTGAAAATATCTCCCTGGAACCAAGGTAGAGACCTTCATAGTGACACAGAATCTCAATTACAGAACAAAATTCTGGTTTTTTTGTTTGTTTGTTTGTTTGTTTGTTTTTTTATTGTCTCTTTCTCCAAAGAGATTTGTTACACCCTGGGGGCTAAAAAAAAACCAACAAGTCAGACAATTTATGGAATTCCTGTATCCTCACATCTGATTGTCATAAGGGGAGATCTCAGCCTGAGGATCCAATTGCTGAGCTCTGGGAAAAAAATTCAAGGAAGTAAGATGCAAAGTAACCATATGCATGATTGTCAGGAGCATATGACAGAAGGATATGTTGGGGTACAAGGTGAAGACTCAGATTGTTATGGAAATGGAGAAATAAAGGGGAAATGTATTAATCTGCATTTCTGATGGAATGCAAAGCAAACTGTGGGAAGTACCTGAAACAGCAGACATCTAGATGGAGGAGGTAGAAAGTGAATAAACCGATGGAGGCAAATAAAGTCCCAAAGTATACAGCTCTTAATTGAAGACTTTTTGGAGGAAAGCTTTAGAAATACTAAACCTGTGTGAAATGACTAGTGGAAAAAAGCAACTTTGTGGACTCAGGCACTGAGTCTGAAGAAGTAGTTTAATCTCTGTAGACTATCTACAGTGCTTAGAATCTTAAAAGAGGAATGTGTGTTAAGACAATCGGTATTAGTGTGATATGATCCTGCTAGCCATTCTCCATGTAGCCTTGTGAGCATTGTCATATTTTATTCAGAGTATTACAAGTCAATGTATATAAAACCTGATATTTAAAAATATGCTAGAACAGTTTTGATACCTTGAACAAGAATTTGTGGTTTATGATAGATTAGGCAGAAGAAAAGTGACAAAATGCTGTGAACCTTCATGAACAATGGATTTGCTCAAATAGTAAAACACCTTAACTATGTGCAAGACAAATTCAGTGTGTCCAAACAGAGATCTTTTATCCACCTTTCAGCTATGATTTGCAATAAGGCAGGAAATACATAATTTGATCAAGTGAGCTGTTTAACTCTGCTTCAACATACACTGGTGTTTTCAGTTATCATGACTTGGAGTGAAGCTAAGGGTACAGCAGGTATTACTTGGATGTTCACTAAGGTCTGAAGAATAAAAGCTGAGTCAGTGAAAAGCTACTGAAAAAAAAAAAATCCCACAACCCACACTACTTCTAATAAGGTTGGGAGTTTATTGTTTGCACTACAGGAAAAGGGTAATTTTAAATAATAAAGAAACTATTATTAGATTCTAGGAAGAAAAAGATGATATTTATAAAAATAGTGAGTTAAGTCATTGGTTATTAAATCAGAAAAAAAAATGTGTTTTTCAGTCCAAGCAAACAAAATGTTGGAGAATATAGAGAAGCAACTCAATAACAGACATAAATTCTCTAAAAGTGCTGTGTTGAACACTCACCCCTACTGCCAAACTAATTCTGGTACTTGGTACTCCTAGGAATACACACTAGGGATTGAAGGGCTGCTCTTCATTCCTGCTGGCAAGTGATATACTTTTCCTGTTAAGAGTGAATGGATAATACTGGAATCTCTAAAATACACCCATTCTGGGTGGCTGGTTTTGGTTTGTTTTTTTTTTTTCGTCTTCCTTCCTTTTCAACTTTATTCACTGTTCTTTTAAAGGGAGGGGTGACTTGTCAGATAGATCTCTTGGTGAAAGGGAAGTCAGCCTCAGAGTTGATGGAAAGAGCTCTCTGCGGGATATCAGTGGATACAGAATGGTTTAGTTCAGCTCAGAAGGTAACACAAGTATGTAAAACCAAACCTCCAAGCAAGGGTCTGCCTTGTAAGGACAGAGTGGGAGGTGTAAGCTTCCTGTACTTCTATTCTGGCAGACTTCTAACTTAAAGTTCTCTGGGGTGGGTTTTTTTGGCTTTTTTTTTTTCTTAGTTTGTATACTTGTTCGTCTGTTTTGGGGATTTTTGTTTATTAGGTTGGTTCTTCTGGGTTTTGTTGTTGTTATTGTTGTTTTGGTTAGTTTTGGGGGGTTTTTTAGAAGCATTTCAACATTATTTAAAGAATGCAGAATTTAGAAAGTCTAGATAGATTTAGCTTAAAGTTTTAGCTGACTCAGGATCCCATTCACTTGGGTTAATAGCCTCTGATTAACAGAATTTGCCTGGCAGCCAGCTCTGCTCAGCGTGAATATCAGTCTTCACTGAAATGCTAATGGGTGATTAAATACAGTCACTGCAGCCCAGGTACAAAAGTGCACAGCAGCCTGATGCACCAAGGGCCTTCATGGCAGGAGACTGACACTGCAGGGGGACTGATTAAAATATTTCCTTGATAAGACTGAAATAGTGACAAATTAGACCACTGACATCAAAAAAATGATGTAAGTAGTGTGTAAGTGACTTCCAGCTTCCATAACTTGCCATGTGTGGGTTTATATGGGGTAGAGTCAAAGAGTTTGGTTTTGAAGTAGCAGATTTGTTTCTCAGATGTGGTGTCTGCATGATCCTGTGAATAAAGGTCACTTCATATGCACAATGTATGATTGATTTTGTAATGGGCGCCAGCCTAATTTCCTGCTTTGACACAAACTTCCTTCCTTTTATTAAGAGACATCAAGCAAATGCATTGAGAGATATCTGGATGCATGCCTGTTCTCAAATTCATTAAGGATCTACTCAGCTAATTTTGCATTTCAACTTTTTTTTTTTCTAAGTGCTTAGGATTTATGTCTTGTCTTTGAAAATTAATTATTGTTTTTTTGGATTACTTCTAAAAGTAACAGTCTGTTTTCAAATGAGTATTCGAAATTCAAAAGCATCCATTCAAACAAAACAACATGGAGTATCATAAACATTTGTAGCTCCTTTTCACTTTGTACAGTCATTTGACGAATGATTATTTGTAGAGACTGCGTATAGAATTAGAAGAAGTTCTATAGTTTCCTTTTGTTATTTCCAGGTGGGAAAAATATATTCAAAATTATTCAGATTTTTAAAAACAAATAGGTAGACCTGTAAATTTACCTGCATATAATTGGAAAGCACTATATTACCAAAATATTGCAAGCCCAATGACTCTATAAGAGGCCTTAGAAGGAGCAAAATTTATATTTGATGCATTTTTATTTCCAAAATTTTCATGAGTTTTCTCTGTTTCCATTTTAAAGTTTATTTTCAAAGTAAGACATTAAACTTTGCCCTTTTTCTTTTAAAAATTCCTCATCTGGTAAATTTTGTTTTGCAATTGAATATCTATTTTTTACATACTCATGCTGAAATATTCTTTCTCCCTTGGATTCACTGTTTGGTAATAATTTACAATTATCTTGATCTTATTCACTGCAGCTGATTTTCAACAATGAAAAGAAGACAAACTGAGATCTTAGATTATTATTGCTAAATTTTTTTAATAGTCATAATTTTTATAACTTTTTTGTATGTGTTATTAAACAATTTTGTTGATACTACTGATAGAGCATTACTTCTATCTTATCTCTTCCAGCATTAAAAAAAGTATTTTATCTTGAAATTATGTCTGCAGAAGGGAGAAGATTGCAACTCTAGAGGTGATTAGAAACCTTTTTTTTTGCCACTGAGTCTCAGTTATACTGGAAAGACAAAAATATTGTCTTTCCCTTTGTAACCCTGTGCTTTAAACTGAAGTGGGAGCTTGATCTATTTTTCCACTATGTTGTACTATCACCTTTAAGTGAATAGTTTAGGATTTTGTTTATCTAAAGGAACTTTAAATTTCTTAGGAAAGTGCACCAGCAACTCCTGTTTGACTGAATGAGAAAGTTCTTGAGACATATTTTTATAAAAGACCCAACACTATATTTATTAGAAATTTAATTTTCTACTTTTAAATAGTAACAGAACATTTTAAAGCAAGCATTCTTCTTCTTAAATTTTAATAATTTGGCTTTGAAATTGTCAATGAGTGAGATTGTAACACACTGAAATACTACAAAATTATAAAGGATAAAAGATATTGCTAATACTGGGCACTGAAGGACAAGACAAACAGTCAATATTACTATTGTGGTCATCAGTTTCTCATAGAATTTTCTACATTTTATGTCTATTAATTTCTCTCCTTGTTGGTAACAGGAAGTCAGTATTTCTTGCTTTTGTGATCTTTACATGTTCTCTTTGTCTAACTCTAAAAGAAACTGTGGTACTCAGGAGACAGCTAGTTTAGTACCTGAACAATTAAGGCTAAAATCCTAGTCCAAATGCCAAAACATTAATCTGATAGAAATCCTCCGCGTTCTCTGGATACCAGTATATAGCTACTTTTGTAAAGGATTAGCTGAGCTCTAAGGTGCATGCATGTGTATAGTTTTTCTGGGTTTAGATAAAAAAAATCTCAAAAAGATCATGAAATGGATTTTGTTGCCTTGAATAGACTGTCATTTTCATATCATAAAATTTCTTGACCAGGTTAGGTTACTTCTTGTTTTGGTTTAGAACTAAGACATTTTAAATAATTTTTACCTATTTTTTCTTCTTTTTTTTTCTGTAAAATATCTACTGCAGTGTCCATTCAGGAATAATATTTTTTCTATCTTCTTCATCTTGTAACTTTCTTTTAAATATCCTCAATAAATATTATCTCCACTTCTTCTTTTCCTGACTGCTATTTTTTATTTTACTTGATCTTTAAAACTGCCTTGACATTATTGTCCTTTATGAAAAAATTGATGATAAGTTAATTCCTTGTCGAACATGTCTAATTAAATACCATGGATGACATTATCCCAGTAAATTCAGTACCTTATATTAACAATTTTAAATTATAGAACAATGGCACCCCTAAAAACTGTAGATAGAATTTAGTCACCTTCTGGGAAACCACTGAGACAGGTCAGCTTAAAAGTGATACTGCTATTTCATGCACAACATTGAAAAGGCTTCTTGAGTAGATATTCTTATAATCATGACCAAGATGAGTAGAATGGTTAATTTTGTAGACAATTCATTAAGATTTTAATTTGCAAAATAAATAAATAGGCAATTTTCATTTTTTTTAGCATTACCCAATGTGTATTCTTCAGATTACTGTTATCACTTATGATTCCTGAGGTAATTACTTTGTAGTTTTTATAAACTTTTGGTTTAATTTTTTTGCTTTTCCTTCCCATTTTTGAAAAGCTAACATTTGTTTCTTCTATGTTTGTCTGCTCTGTGTTTTTTTATATGGTACTTCATTTTGCCAGCCAACAATATATGTACCTGTAGCACAAGTTGTTTGCAAACATTGACCAACAAGTCTCAGAAATATAGATGCTTTATTCAGCCAAGAATGTGCAACACTGAACCCATATTGTAAGCAATAACTGAAGTGTTGACATCCGAGCTTCAATTTGTCATCATTTGTCCACTGTCATTTTGAGTTCTTGGGGTGACTAAAGTAACAAATGAGTTGTCTCTTCTCAACCTGATTTTACTCCTTAGGGAAGAACTTGTCCTTTAGCCCCATTTAAGACATCTTGATCTGGTGCCAAGCTAAGGCTTATGTACCCAGTTTTGCTCTTGGCAGATTAATTTTGCTCTTTTGTTCAATGGCTAATACAGATATATATACCTAAATTTTGACTGATGTGCCTGAGATGCATTTTTCACTGAATCCCATGAATTTGTCCCATTGGCGTTCTGTTGGACACTTTATTCTGAATGAAAGAAATTATTCCCACAGCAGAAGAAAAACTTAAAATGAAGAGCAAAATCATGAATCAGTTTTGTCAGATAGTCAGTAGAATTATTCATCTGTAAGAAAGGATGACTCCTCTCTTGCTGCTTTTGGAAAAGCATGGCTCTTGGCAGAACTGCATAACACCAAGTTATGGTGTTATGGATACTCTTTGGATCTAAAAAAAATTGGTTGTCTCGTTCATGCTGTATCCAGCTTGGATATGAAAGAACAGGCTCATATCCTTCCAAGATCATGCTTGGAAGGTTCAGGAGATCAGGGGATGTCTGTAATGCCTGAAGACAGGTAAATGATTTACACATCTTCAAAAGGAGAAAAAGCAGGACAGAGGAATGTAGGTTGGACAGATTTCGTTTGGATCCTGGAAAAACCATGGAGTGAGTTCTGAAACATATTTCTAGGCATGTGGAAGAGAAGGCAGCAACTGGAAATAACCAGCATGTGTTTACAAAGAGCAAATAATATCTGACAAACCTGACTGTCTTCTAAAGGTTCTTGTATCTGTCTTAGGACATCGTGGTCTGGAGGGATGGGCAATTGGTAAAAAGCTAGTCGAATGGTCAGCCCCAAAGGGACACGATTAATGGGTCGTGTTTTACCTAGAGGTCCGTGGCAGGGGAGGACTGTAAGGGTCTTTCCTGGAACTGTTCTTCTTAATGCTTTTAACCTTTAACACAAGTCCTGGAGGGGTAATGGAGCACGCACATATCATGTGTGCAGATGAAACTAAAGTGGGGAGATAGCTCCATGCCAAGATATCATCCAGAGGGACCTGGATAGGCTAGAAAAATGGACCAACAGGGATGCTGTGAAACTGAGCAAAAGCAAATGCCATCTGCTGCTCCTGGGACAGAGAAGCCCCTAAAATGGCACTGACTAAGAACAGTAAGGCTGGGACAAGCCCTGTGGGAAATACCTTGGGTTTGCTCAGCACTGAGCTAAGCCTCAGTCATCACAGGTAGCCAACAGCTTTGGCTTGAAAAAGACCAAATGGCCAGGTGACAAAGGCAGTGATTATGTCCCTCCCCTCAGCGTTCCTTAGGCCACACCTGCAGCATTGCCTGCACCCCAGGGAGAGACTGAGGGACAGAGGCTGCTGCAGCCTGGAAGAGGGGATATCTGACAGCAGCCCAACAGTGCCTGTGGGGAAGTTATCAAGGGGATGGAGCCAGGCTCTGCACAACTCAGAGTGATGACAAAATGTGAGGCAACTTGAAAAAGTTGAAATGAGGGGTTCAGGCTGTATATGAGGAAGAACTGTTTCCCTGCAAGGGCAGCCCAGCAGTGAGACATGCTGACTAGAGAGGCTGTGCAGTCCCTCTCCTTGGAGGTCTGACTGGACTAAATTCTGAGTTAGCAGGTCTGAGCTCAGAAATGTCTCTGCTGGTCTTCTATTCACTTCTTGTATCCCAGCTGTTGTACGTAATCGTACCAGCTGCAAATGAAATCCATTGCTATTATCTTAGTCATAAAGGAAAACAGATCCCTATTACCATGTTTGTAATATTTTGACTTGACTACTTGAAAATATCTAACTTCTGAATAGCGTGACCATTTCAGCAGCCTGAACCACTTGGGGAGACTTTGCTCACTCCATTCAGGATGTCAGTCAGTACATTTAAGCTGACAAATCAGATGAGACAGAGTAGGAGCTGCCTTGGGGAATTTCAAGAACTGTACAAAATTCCCATCTGGAGGCATCCTGTAACAATATCAGTCAAATACTTGATTCTGCAGGTTCAATCAATCACCTTGCTTCCAACTGATCTCAAACCTGCCCCATGTTTCATCTGTGTGGTTCCCAGATTGCCTGAGGACTAAATGACTTCAGTGAACACACTGGGCATGTTAACTAGCCTTCCTCTGATACCCAGCACAAAGCTGTAGCTAAATGACAAAGATGATTGGTATACTTTTAATTTAAGCCTAATTACTCTTGCCACACCTACTATATGAAGATATAAGATGTATGGGATACTGAGAATACAGTGTTACAGTAAGGAGAACTGTTTTGCCCTGAAAATTTGTTGCCTGTTACGTTATGGAGTCTGCAGATTTTGAAGTGAGGAGAGTGGGTTGTCTTTCCACTCCTCTTCTTTCTGATACCAGCATATAAATAAGAAATGGTGTCCCAGCTTCACCGTTACATTTGCATGCTTTGCTAAATGAGTTCATAGCAATTTCTATTTAATGGTACAAAAGTACTTAGCATCCTTTTTGAAAGAATGAATGTTCTTTCAACTGTTTCAAAGATGTACCACACCATTGCTCAAACCCCCACATTTCCTTCTGAAAAAAGGTAGAGATTATCATTTTAAAAGAGCTAATTAGACAGAAAGACTGCAGCATAAATAATGATGGTTTGCGTTTGAGATCATAAACTTTCCCCATTCCATCAAATATTTTGATGTTATATCTCTTTAGCTGTAATATACCAAGTGATGGTCTACTCTAGCTTTTGATTACTGTAATTCTATAGAAACACCCATCTGGACATATTTCTTTAGGTTTTTTAATCTTATATATTCCATGTGGTAGATACATACTAATTTTCCCAGAAGTAGGCCTGCTTTAATGTTATAAAATTTGTATAAAGTTTAATTTGGAGCTTCACAGGTAAATATTTTAATTAGATTTTTATAATACTTTTATGGTTTATTCTAATATCTTTATATATGAAACACCAACTTAACTCAAAAGCCCTCTCCTAATGTAACTGGCTCTGCATGTTTAAAAATGCAGTTATGTCCCTAGAACTATTTTCCATTTTCCTTTCATGCAATATGTGCGTTCTGCTTTTGGTAGCTTTTAGATGTTCAGTACTAAGCATATGTTTGAAGAAAAGTTGTACAAGACTATAAGGAAAAGAAGCCTACACTACAGTTTTGTAAATCCTTGCTGGTTCTCTTTCTTTTTGATCTACACCATCACTCCAATACCACAGATTGCATGTTCAAATTCTTCTCAGAGCACAATGGTAAAGTTAATTTCTGTTGCTTCATTTGCATTTTTAAATTTTTTCTTTCCTTTCCTCTTTTTGAAATGTAGGTCAGGAACTCATCATATAATTCTATCTTGAGGCATTTCACTCTGTTCTCAAACTTATTTTGGCATTTTTGTCAACAGTTTTACCTCTCAATTCAGGTTTTTTATGTGTGTATAATACATATGTTGCTTTTGTTGCTGTTTGGCCATAATTTCTAACCTGTCATTGTGACAGGTTGTTTGATTCACTAACATTACCTGGAAAATCTTAGGATATCTAGAACCTAGATAGTCAGTGACTTAAGACTTTGAAGTAGAATTACAGGATGAAGAGGTATTTATTGGTCATGACTGCTCCCTCTCTGGGCACACAAAACCTTTACACAACTGATTTCTATGGTACTGTGCTTTTTTTTCCCTTGCTTGCAATTTTGGAGCAATCACAGTAGTTCTAATATTTTATATTTTCCTAAAAGCTCTGTCACAAATGTTAATTTTGTATGTATATTTGGGAGGCTTGTTTAATTATTCTGGGCCAAATTCTGTAACTTGTGTGGAAGAACAATTACTATGTAGGTAATTTTGCTGACTCAGAAAAAGATGATGTCAATAAATAAGGAAGACGCAGGGCTTAAATCCCCTAGCCCTTCTTGCATAGATGAGCATATATATTTTATTTTCTGTGCTCACAGATGATCTGGGATGCTTGATGAAATAGTTTTACTCTGGTCTTAATCTCTAGAGGTAAGACATGAAATAATAAATCAACTTTTTAGAATGGATTTTGGGGATGGTGGGTGTTCTTCCTTTCCCATTCCCATGATGAATGTATGGAGCACAGAAGAGAGCAAATTCTGGCATATTGTGGATTTCAGAGACTGCTTCTGTCAGAGTATCTCTTGTCAGACAGTTCCCCAGGACTATACTAATATTAGTTCAAAGAAACTACCTTTATTGTCTTGACTTACTGGGATGATGGGAAAATGTTTGAAAAGAAGAAAGCAGTAATAGAACAAAGGCAAACTGGCAGTGAGAGGAAGTCTCTGAAAACAATGAGCACTCCAAACCTAAATATAATTAACTAAATGCTCTCTTTGTGAAAATGCACACTTTCAGTCCCACATATTTCTTTTTTTTTTTTTTGCAAGTGAGTCAGTATTCGGTCTATGCATAATTCATGAGGAAGAATATCCACGTTCCTTTTTTTGTATCTGATTATTCAAGGTGTTTCATTGCCCTCTGGACATGGAGGTACCAGCTGCCATAAACTATGTGAGCTCATAATCAAAAGAGCCTGAGAAATTAACAGGTTGAGTGAGATGTAAGGCACAGTGCTATGAGGCAAATACCTCCCTTCTGTTACTCTAAGCATGCCTGAACTCTTGGGATGTCAGGGAAATTGTTATGATGAAAGATGAACACAGTTTAAATCCATGCCACTTACAAACTTTTTTTCACTACAACAATTTTTTTTACTTTATTTTAAAGTATCAGAAATAAACTGTTAATTATCAAACAGCACTCCTCTAGCTAAACCTTCATTTAAAAATGTATGAAGCTAAGTTTAAAAGTTATTTTTTTAGAAAAACTAATTTACTGTTATGGCCAGATCCTTTCAGGATACCACAGAATTAATTTCTTACTACAAGTAGAAGATTCTGGCTGCCTTTTTTTGGAAGTAAATTACCTGAATTTCAGACACCTTGGTAGAAAATCTTAACAAATGAACCCATCTGGCTTGCAGCCACACAAATTCATTCCTGATCAATCAGGGCAGGGCAAAGGAAGCTGAGGAAGGAGGACCTGTGAGAGCTAGGAAAATCTGGTGAGGCCTTTTTTTGCTTTTGGTTTACACTAGGGAAGTGGAGCAATTTTTGCATCAGGTTTTCCCTTAGTGGAGCTGGAGGTGTTGAATGTTATGAGGACCACAGTGGAGATGAAAAGTGATGAATTCAGGTAATTGAATCCAGGCTAACAGCTGACAGATAGATGAACCCAGTGCTGAGGAGCAATTGACAATGCAAGATCTCTGTTGCTTATGTTTTTCCCTGCATTAATATGATCTTTCAGAATTGCTATACTGATCACTGTTCCCTGTCACTGTCTCTGGAGATAAGTTTATTTCTGGCTTATCTTTACAGGAAAATATTTCCTCAGGTCCAATAAATGGATTTCAACTTTGATATTCCATTAGCATTAGATTCCCTGTGGTGAAAGGGAGGAGGGTTTAGCTTTTATCTCTTCTGCTGTTAGAATTTCTTTCTTTCCCAAAAGACTATGTCCAGCACATGGAAAAAAAAAAGAATGTCATAGAATATATGCTATGTTATTGAGATACCTCTTAGTTGTTATATAAACTTTCAAGTCCTAAAATATCATAATAGATCTATCAATATATGATTATATTATTTTAACAAAACTTTTTTGACGCTTCTACTTTAGTCTAGTTCTTGCTAAATTTATTTGCAACATTTATGTACTCAAAAATACTTACACTCAGATCTTATACACGTGCAGGCAGATGAAAAAGATTCTTGAGTTTTTATGTCTTGGTTTTTTTTCACAGTTTAAGAACAGGATTGGAAATCATCTAAAGCAGCTACTCCTGTCCTACTCTTTACATTCTTCAAGTCATTTAATTTAACAGTAAAAAATCCTGATCATCAACATGTAATTAAATTGCGACTGTCCTGTGGAACCAAGAATAACACAAAATTATTGGTTTTGGCATTTGACTAGGATTGCAAGTAATCCTAGTGCTTTGTGTTCCATTTTGCAGTTAGAAAATTCAGGAAAGGTAGTGACTTGCCAAAATAATTGTGTCAGAGGATAAAGGCTAGTCTCAAGCTTGAGCTGGTAAGGTACAGTGAATTGTTTAATTATATTATGCTGTAGGAGTACTCATGGTCCAGAAAAAAGAGCTGTAATTTCGAGTCCTTCTGTAGTTTTAGATGTCCAGTGTGAAAATGATGCTCCTCCAAAAAGGAGGAATGCAATATATTCACAGTACACAGAGCCTTATAATGAGTTAATAAGAACCCAGGATTGTATGCCCGGTATTATGTCAAATAATTGCTTTATTATTGGTACACTATATTTCCCTTGGACTTCATGGAGCTGAAAGACTTAATAACTGTAGTGAACCTTAACTCGACAGCTATACACAAAATGTTATTGCTGCTACTGTTTATATTTCAAAGAAGCTGCTTTCTGTGTTCAAAGTTACTGGAATGTACTTTGGGGAATGAAATTAATGTGGTCCAATTTGCCATAACTCTATGCCTTCTTGCAGACATGCACTTCAGGTCTCTGGAGGGTGACTTTAATTTCTGTTAACAGACCATGTTCAAATACTCCATGCCATTATAAGGATGTAAAGTACCAAATCTTGATGGAATCTTTATCTTGAAACTTGGGGAGGGGGAATTCAAATACTTCTTTGTTAAGCAAAAATTTAATTTCTATAGGAAATGGTCTTTAGTCTTGAAAATTTTGAAAAGCTAAGGATCAAGAAAGATATTTTACTGCATAGTGTAGTCACAGGAAACCTACTCAGATAAACCATTTGCAATCTGGGGTTGCATGCACTTGACATCTTTCTTTGTGTGTGTCACTAAAACCTGACTGGGTTCTAACACTGGACAGTGGACATAAAACCTCTCTCTATGTAAGCATGTATGATATTATCAGCCATCTGACATAGCACCAGTGGATAACTAGAGTTTTCAAAGCAGGAAGAAAGATATTCCTTTAATCAGAGTTTAGTCTCATGAGAGTAACTTTCTCATTATTGTAACAACAGTAGTCTTTTAGTTGCACACTTCAGTGATTCTGAGAATAGAAAACAATTCATGGCCAAGCAAGAGGTGAGCAAAGTAAAACCCATAAAGAGTTTATGTGAGAGTATTTAAAAAATTGTGTATCTAGCTGTTTCTACTCTGCCAGTTATGTCACTACTTAGATGATAATAATCACTGTGGTAATCAGTATTAATTATCCCAAGTAGTGCCAAGTTAGGAAACTCTTGGTGTTATTGCAAAAAAAGATGAAACATGAAAACAAATTTTAAAAGAAAAAAAGTCCTTAGAACCTAACTTTTTTTTTCTTCCTTCAGCTTCTTTTCTACTTCTCACATGTACAAGTCATTAATTAGAATATCTCATTAATGGGAGCCTCCTGCTCAGTAAATCTTTCAGTATTGCATAGAGGCTTGCAAAACATCCATATCAGATAAAAGCTTGCTTGTTTTTGCAAAATGTGTTAATCTGTTCAATCTGCATGATATATAGTCCTGCTCACAGGTAGCAAAAATGGCTTCAACTTCTAAAATTGTTTCTAAATATGTATATTTAAAAATATACATATATATTTTTCTTTTTTGTGAAGAAAAATTATAGCCATGAAGAACTTTTAGGCAAAGCTACCTCGAAAATCTTTACAAATAGGAAGATAGGTGGCCTTCAACAAAAAAGTTGTTCTGCTGCTCCATTTAGAGGTAGAATTTGATGGAAAACTATGGGTGCCTTGGATTCTTCAAGAATGTTCTGGCCCTGCACAGCACTTTCCCCTGTGTTTAGCCACAGTTTATGGGAATATATTATCCCTTTACAAAACAAAAATAAGCAAAAAGGACAACATTGAAAACTAGCTGAAACTTCCTGCTTGGGAACTGATTTCCATTTCACAGATTTTTGGTACATATCTACTTTAGTGTCATATTTTAGGTCACTATTTGTGACCTCAACATTCACATGTTGGTGCCACTCAGGTGTTCAGATCATTTTTCAGCAGATTCTGAGCAGCTGATACAGGACTTTTCCCCACTCCAAAGCTCCACCCATATGATGGTTGCAGAAATTTTTTTTTCAAAACAAGCCAAAAGAGAAAGGACATGGGATGAAATGAAAAAGACACATTTTTGAAAATGTCTCCTTTGGCAGCATTTGCCTCTCATTCTCTGTGCTCTCCAGCTCAGGGTTCTCCATTACTCCTACTATGGGTGTTGATGTCTTAATCTAGGGAGCAGATGTACTGCACAGACCTCTGCTCCCAGGGCCAGCACACATGCCTGGGAAAGGTGCCAGCACATTGCAGCAGATACGGAAGCTCAGCATCTACAGAGGACAGGAGGATGGTGAAAGCAAGAGTTATCACTACAAAGGGGATATTATACATGTCTGTAAGAGGTCTCATATGCCCAGATTTTAGGCAAGATCCAGGCAAAATTTGCCAGTAAAATCTCTCAATCCCTCTATCCACTAAGGTTGTACTTATTATTAAAAAAAAAAAAAAAAAAAAAAAAAAAAAAAAAAAACCAAAAAAAAAAAAAAAACAAACCTTTATATTTAAAAACCTAGCAAAATGATGAGCAGAAAACAGTGTATGACACTGGAGGAAATTTTTTTTGTCATAGATGGAGTTGCTCTTCCCTTTGGCTGCTAGACTAAATCCCTTTATCTGGGACAAGGGTTCCTATAGTGACAAAAACTGAAGTCCAGACATTGTATTTTAATCCTAGTGGTTTGGAAATCAAAAGAAGGTAGTATATAAATTATTTTTAGCATCCTTTTTCTTTACAGAATTAATACCTTTGGTTTGTTGTTTTTTTGTTGTTTTTTTTTAACAAGTGGTGGGATATCTTCTAGTTTACTTTCTTATTTTCTAGCTACTTCTGTGTATTATAAAAGCTGCTCCACAGCTCATATTCCTCATATAAGTATCTAAAACAAAATATGAAAGAGAAACAGCCATTTAAGTGACCTAATGTGCTGCAGTCACATAAATAGAAGAAGGTTTTAAATCTGAGAAATGCAGTCTGTTATTTTTCTTTCTAGTCCAGTATTTTGTTTTCTGACTTATTTCTGAGTGTTTATTTCTGAAATATAATAATTGTTCTGAAGGGTTATTTTCTGCTCTCTGTTTTGTTCTGAAACAGTAATTATCACTTCAGGGAGAATGGTGAGAAATGCACCACTCCTTCTCAAGAATAATTCTCACCCACTGTAAACTACACTAAGCAGTTTATATCAACTATTAAAAATTTAAAAGAGACACATT
This sequence comes from Peucedramus taeniatus, assembly GCA_013400575.1. NCBI lineage: Eukaryota > Metazoa > Chordata > Aves > Passeriformes > Fringillidae > Peucedramus > Peucedramus taeniatus. The sequence goes on along the minus strand of WBNO01014660.1, from coordinate 9,861 downwards.
TCTAGCTCAGTGGTTTAGATTTTAAAAACTTTTTACCTTTGTACTCTAATAATGTACAATGATTAATTTTACAAGATTAACTTCATTTTGTGACCTTTGACTTCCAGCTAATAAAGCAAGAAGTTTTTTAGGGATTCCTTTGACTCCAAGTTAATTTGATTTCACGTCATCTGAGAATTTTAAAGCATACTAGATTTTAGAATATATTTTAAAAGTCAGAAGTTATGATCTGTGGTCGGGAGTCTGTGCTCATAGGCTTTCAGAAAAACTTCTCTGGAATAATGCATGGAGGAATGGTTTTCTGCTAAACTGCAAATTCTCCACTGAAGTACCCTGCTCTGCAATAAACTGTTGAACTAATTGAAGGATAAGATCCATAATTAATCCTTTTTTATTTTATTAAGTTTCTTTTCATAATCCCTTTCACAGCTACATAGCAGTCAACTCTAAGCTCATATTACACTGAGTACAGAGGCAAATCCTATTTTAGGATAATGGTTCTGCATTAATAAGAAACTACTTACTCCACATAAGACTCAATTCTATAATTGCATTAAAATGCAGTTAAGGAGAAACCACAAAAATACCAAGCAAAAAAAATTTGCCAATGCTTTTTATGTTTCCCATATGTTAGGCTGATGTGTCATCACACTGGTCAACACAGTGCTGGATGTTTGTGAAATGCTTTACACTTTGGGAGAAAAGGGAGAAAAGGGATTCATTCTGGAATTGCACCTAATCACTATTAATGAATTTTTTAGTTTTTATTTTTATCTGATGATAGTTCTGCAGAATTCTCTGTCGTGGGTGTAGAACCACAAAGATAATATTTATTTCCCAAAAATTAACTCGAGGTAACTGGCAAATGTCCCAGGTATTTCCCCATTTGGTTGACAGCTATCAAGGAACAATACCGGTATGTAACCACACACAAAGATGAGCTGGATTTCCCTTGGAAGGTTCTTCAATGCAGTATGCTAGCTGTGAAAACCCTACAGATGCATAGTTCTCTCTTCTTCCTATATTAATCTTTTAGTCATTACTGTGAATCCTTACAATGGAGTTTTGCATTATAGGGCTAAGCACTAGGACACCAATGCATTCAATAGGAGGCCGTACAACTGAGGTTCCGAAGTAAAAGTATTTGATTCTATTTTTTCTTTAAGTCTGTGTTATTCAATATGTACTCTCTGCTCAATACTTTTTAGTGCTTTAACTCCTCTAGGCTTCTGTGTTCCTCCCTGCACTTAATTACCAACGCTTGAGTTTCTCAAAGAAACCTGTCTCCATGTAAATAATTCACCAAAACATTTATGAGCCAAATTTTCTATGCTGCATCTTAAATAATCACTGAAATAGGGTAGTGCTTTATATAGCTGGCTGGATAATTTGCTTTTTTAGCTATCATTTTATTGATTTCTTTCCTAAAAAGTAATGTAGATAGACATAACTTGATGTGTTAGAGCAATTTTGGCTAAAAAAAGGGAAGCAGAAGTAGTTTGAAATGAAGGGGTAATTCAATGCGCAAGTTTTATACATATTTAAATCATTTTAATATGATTAGAAATTTAAGCTTTATTATAAAAAATAATATAACTGCTTACCCCACAAGCATTTTCTTTTTAATTATTCATGCATCATCTCTCTTTGCTCTTTTCTATTTGTGTGGGAAGTTGGGTGCTTTTTGGATTTTCTTATACTCAGAATAGCTTTCTGGATTCCTGTAGCATATATTATGCATTAGCTGAAAATGTAGCTGCTGTGGCCAGTCACGGTCTCTTAAGAATAAGTTAAACTACTCCTAAGACTCAAGATAAGTAGTCTGGATATGAATAGTCAGAAGTGTTTGGGCTGCTTTGATTTTGGCTAGAACCATCTGCATTTTGAAATTCTGAGTACTGAAGCTGTTGATACAGTTCCAGTTTCATTATTGCTTTATGCTACATTGCCATCTCTTAGATGAGGAGAAGCTCCTCTTAACATTCTGTCCAGTATGACTGAAGGAGTAGACTGAATACTTCAGTCTAAATACTTCAGGGGTTCATTGGTTACTTTACTGTGATAAATAACCTGTTGTGTTTTAAAAACACTTGCAAGTGAAATCACTTTCAGCTCTTGCATGTGCCATGTCATATCAAAAGATTTCAAAGAAAAGGATTAACATTCATAGATGTTTTAAAGATTTAAATTGATATTTAATTTTTCCCTAGTAAGTTCTAGTAGTATATTTTCCCCCTTTATTTTTAATCTCATCCATTACAGACAAGTTTCTATTCTTCCAGAGAAAGGAAACCTATACCTGAGAAGTAAAATTATGCTTGAAGGAAACATAATTCTTCGAGTTCTGCAGAGTGTCGAGGTTCCTTTCTGGTCCATGAAAACAACAATAAAAAGCTCTGAAGTCAGCAGTTAGTGCAGTATAAAAAAAGAAGTTAAAAAAAAAAAGTATTTAAAAGTGTGTATCTTAAAAAACTGGAGACTGGAGACACTGCGATGCAGTTTTTGGTTGTAAGGTAAGGACTAAGAAATCCATAGCTCTCATTCCAGGCTTAATCTAGCACTATGCCATTGTACTTACATTTATTTAAGGGCAAAAAAATCAATGCTTCTAGCAAAGAATAGATGTTTGTACACCTGCACCTTCTTGGCTAAACAGGAATGCATTTTTGATTGTAGAAGGAGAGAAAGGATGGCATAAGGAAAATGCTTTTAATGAGATCTTTCAATGCTTAGAAACTAAATATAGATCAAGCTTAGATTTTATTATATTGTCTGCAAATCATCCAGCATAATAAAATTAGTGTTTGAATATTAATGCATGTTTGTATATGTGTGGGTCTAAATAATTTTTCCATGCAGCATAAATAAGGGATAAATATCAGACAAGATAATAGTTATAATATGATCTTTCATGTATGAAAATGTTTATAAAAACTTTATATTCCAAGATTTTTCTCTGTAGGAAAGAAATTTAATTTCTTTCTAATAATTTTATTATTTAATAATGTTTTTGCATATCTAGTAATTACAGTATTAGAAAAATCCTCATTTGAGAACAGATTATTTTTTAAAACAGGTAAATTTCAACATCTTAAATATTTCAGCAAATCATATGTCACTATAAATATATATCCTATATATCACTTCCCGTTTTAAGATTTGTTTAAGTTTGAGCACAACCAGTTTATTCTCAATGGCAGGCTGTTCACAAAAACTTCTGCAGGGATTGTTGGTTCCTGAGGAAGGCTGAAACAAAAATGACCCTTGGCTAATTTGGATCAAATGCGTCGTGTAAAAACAGCATCACATTCTCATGTCTGAACACACAGCAGATATTCTAGGTGGCCTATGGAAACCATTCTCTGGGGATAGGAAAAACATGACAGATACTAATGCAGATCCAAGTTATTCAGTTACATAAAACACAAATATGACATGAGTTTGCTGATTGGTACAAGAGACAGGAGCATGAGACTATTTTTCAAATGTTGCTTTCTTGATATAATGGGCAATTGGATCTGTAAACTCTCCACCTTGTCTACCTAGACATTCTTGTCTTTATTCCCCCAAAGATGTGTGCCAATGTCTCTTTAGAGTGCCATAAAATGGCTTCAAGCTCCAGGTGGGGTCCAGGGAGTTCCCAAGGTGTCCTGCAATGGCAGGGGTTCATGCTGCCCTGGGACCTGAAAATCCTCATAGACAAACTCACTTTTGATTTCCCAGTTCTATGTGCAGTTCTTTGGGGTTTTATGATACTGGAAGAAGCAGACTCTTTCTCCTTTTTTTAGAGGAGAGAAAGAGAAGATTGCAAAGGAGCAAAGACAATTCTTTACTGTTTCCTGCATGGAAAACTGCAAGGTTTTTATGATTTTAGCTAGTATATCTGAACAAGAAGTTGCAGAAAAATTTGGACCTTTTTTCAGACTCCATAATATATTCTGAACAAGCCTAAAAATTAATACCTAAGTAGACAGAGATATATATACTTCTTTTTTTTTTTTTTTTGTCCCCACCATGAATTACTGAGAGAGAGAAATCCAAGGCCTGAACTATTCTAAAGCTGAACCTCATTGAGAAAATCACTCATGGTTTGCAATAGTGTCACTATATGATATTTTCTCTGCAGAAGCTCTATCCTTTTCCTTTCTTTATAAGATACTGGACTTCTGTGAATTCACTATAGCTCTGCTGAAGCCATATTCTCAGTTCTTGGCAAATTAATAGATTATATTAGCTTTTATAAAAGTTATCCACAGTAGAGGTGAGATCCTGCCAAGATACTTCTCTGTCATGTTGGTCTCACTACGAGTTATGTTATGGTTGCTGACCTTCTGGAAACAATATTTTCTATTTTTAAAAAATTCAGAAAAAAGGATATTAAACTCCATTCACTATTCTCTGAGTGCTATATGGTTGTTGCTGCATGTTACCCCATAATGACTAAGTGAATGAATAGGGTGTCATTACCAAATCTATATCAACTTTTTCAATCAACTTTTAAATGTTGACTGTCTTTGATTCATTACAGCAATGCAATAATTAGTGTTCTTACAGCAAAAGGCAAAAAAAATCCAAACATGCAGGTGACCACAGCTGCCATGTATGAAACGACAAACCATCTGATAAACAGGTCATTGAGAGCTTTTGTATGCTCAGTGTATTCCTGACACAAGCTAACTTGACAACTCTGACAATAATTTAATCTTGCCATTTTATGAAGTAGTTTCTAAAAAAATAAATTACTAGAGCTTAGTAAGTTACTGAGCTCTCTTTCCTTAAGATATCTGTGGGTTTGAAACAATCTCCTTCTTTCCCAGCCCTCAGCAGTGACAGGCACTAGGGTGTTCATTAAAGCCTGCCACTCTGTGTAGATGTGCATGCTTTTCATTTTACCCATTATACAGTAGAGGCTATTAATATAATCCTACCTTTCAAAATCCACAAGCATATAGCAAAAAGAATTATTCTGTTATAGAGTCTATTAACACTACATTACCTAGTTGCTCTTAGGGATTTTTGTGACATTTCTTAAATACTCGTAAGTAGTCTGACTTTGGCTTTGAGCAAAAAGATTTGGTGCAGTGAAATGATGATACTTGTGGAAGCTGCTAGGGGAAAATTGTCAGGACAGCTCAGCTGTGGGAAGGAACAAGACTGTGTCCCTAAAAGGAAAGGATTTTTCAACACATGCTTGAAGCTTTTGTGCTCTGCTCAGTATCCACTTCCACTGTGTTTCTGTGCTGCTCTTGTTTAAAACACCTCTGCTCTTGGTTAAAATTGAATATGTAGAAAATATGAACAACAGTTAGCTAAAGGTCATAGGCTAACTTCTTCTGGAAGTCTATTTCTTCCAGTTTGAAAGAGGTAACAAAAAGGATAAATGTTGGATTTATTATTTTCATAATTCAGAAATTCCAGAAATATTCACTTTGAATATCGATTGAGGAAAAATCACAACATTTCATCCAGCATGCAGAATTGGAAGCAGGCTGAAACAGAAGTTCTCACTAAGTCTTCATTCCAGCATATCCTCCCACCTGCAATTGTGGGCTGTGGCAGTAACCAATGTGCCTAAAGTATTCTATGTGCACCATTGGAACAACTCAGGCAGTGCAACCTCCTTGGCATGGAGCTTGAAAGGACTGTCACATTACATTGAATCTGATGTGACCCAGCCCATTTTAGCTGGAGAAACTGAAGCCCTCCTTCTTCCCTCCCTGTTCCCCACCTGTGAAAAACCCCAGAATTCAAAGAGAACAGGGTATATTAGTGACAGCTTATGATAGTTTTGGGGTTTTTTTGTTTGTTTGTTTGTTTGTTGTTTTGTTGGGTTTTTTTTGTTTGGTTTGTTTTTTTTTTTTCCTTTGGTTTGGTTTGGTTTGTTTTGTTTTGTGTGGGGGGTTTTTTTTTGTTTGTTTTTTTTTTTGTTTTTTTTTGCTGTAAGATGTCATGGTAGTTTGGCAAGGTTTATATTCAGGTTTAGAAAAATTTGTTGGAGAATATGATTAGCAGAATATGGGAAATGTCTCATACAATAGAATTTTTCCAAGTAAGGTTAATCAGTCAATGCTATTTTCTAGCTATTTATCTTATTTTAAAATTTTTCCTTGGAAACAAGAAAGTTGCAGCTTAACAAAGGAAGAATTTCCTACGTGGTCAGGAGAGATGATTTTCAATTTTTTCCTTCTGTCCACAAGGAAAGGCTGGCTAGAAAATAGATTGACCCAACCTGATAGATTTTTTTTTCTCATTTGAACAGTCCTTTCTAGATTCTTTACAGACTATCAGAGATTTCTGGAAGATGTTTTGGTTATTCATACTTGAAGTTATTTTAGTAAGAGATGACTACAAAGGATCAAAAAGGCTAACTAAAGAAATCTGGGCAGTAAATTTTGACTGCAAAAAAATCTTAACCATGAAGACTTGGATTTGACTAGACTGGCCTAGGGTGACTGCCAACAGGAGCTCTAATAAGCAAGTTTGCTCCAGAAGAAGCCAGAAAACTATGGATTAATATTTATGCTTGCCCAGCACCAGCCATTAAAAGAAAGAAATGATCTTTACACTCTGCAAACATGGTGAGCCTTCACCACAAATTGAAATGGATACTAAATGGTGTTTGCAGAGCTTATTATTTATTTAGTGCTGGAGGTGTTCATGGTACATTACAGACATGTAAGAAGACAAGGTCCTTGCCCTAAGGAGCTTGCAATCTAAGTTAGATAGCAACAGATAATAAATATAGACTCTGTAGTGAATGAGAGAAAAGAAAAGACAGGATCACAGATTAAAAAAAAAAGGATAGTGCCCTCAGGAAAACACTTTTTATAGAGGAATTTTTTTTTGGTCAGGGCTATGTGTGCATGTTGGAGTCTTTCACATATTTCTTGCCAGTTTATTAGGTGATCTTTTTACCTTTCATTTTTAGCTTTTAAAATACCCATATCTGAGTATCAAATGAATGATAATGCCAGCATACAGTAAAATTATTTCATTGGTATGTACATATTCAGGGCCAGCAATACAAGACAAAATTTGAAGCCACTTAGGAGGAAAGCAAAAATCTTTTAATCATATACCTAAATTCATTTTCTCCCCTTGAAAATACAGAAATACCAGATTCTTTTTCTGTTTCAGTTATTTCACAAATTCTTTAAGCTACAGAGTATTTTGGGTCTTACTTGTGATGATATTCCTCTCCCTAATCCCATTTTGGTTATCTGGCATTTTTTGTGTGCAGCTTTTAAAAGGCAGAAAAGAAAATGAAATGCAAATTTCTATTAGATTGTGGAACAACCGGCTAGACCACTATTGATCAACTTTGTTGCTAAAAATTAAGATTGGCTGTTACGGGAAAGAATGTGAAAATAATGTCTAACACAGGTGTTCAAAAGTGTGGAAGGATGAAGAACATGATGAGCCCTGGGTCAGAAGGAGGGGCTGGCACTGCTGTCTCTGCCTGGTGAAGTATTCTTCTTCCCTTCAGTAGCTCTGCCAGGTCACATATGTGCATAATGCATACATGTATGCATTAATCTGCATGATATCACTGGCTGAGGCAATACAGACCTTTTCAGGAAAAAAATCATCACAATTTTGCAGGTTTCAAAGTTCTTATTGCAAGAATCCGTGATGCATTTCCATTATTAGTTGCATTTTTATTATTGTATGCTGTAATAGGTCATTAACCAATATTTTTCCGTGTAATTTTTGTGATGAGTGTCCTCCAATCTTCAGGCCCAGGAGTCAACCACACCTTGCTAAATGTTGGGAAAGCTGTGTTTGTAGGCATAGAATTTAAGGATTTAGGCCAAAGACATATGGTTTGACTTCTGGAATAGTTCAAGCTCTAGAATTAATCTTTGCCTGGAATAAATTATTAAAATAAAAATATCCCTCAAATTAATCACATTCCACTCTTGATTTTCAAATTGTTAGAGATAGAAAGAGTCCAACAGTAGCTTTAGTGATTCTTTTTGATGGTAAATTTCCTGCAATTTTGCTTAAATGACTGCTTGCTTTAAATTCCAATGAATTTCAAGTATGAAATTATTTAGTTTCAACTTCCAGTGTAAGCTGAATGAATTACACAATCTTTAACAAAAAATTTGTCTGCTGTATTTAGCAAATACATTTCAAGAAATATACAGGAATTTTCTCTACTGGACAGATTCACAATCATGAAATAGGTAAGTGGACAAAGTTGCTATATTCTGTGATGTTGACTAATAGCAGTAAATACTAAAAATGACTGGAAAACTTTGCAGGCAAGGCTCAGTCTCTTGAATCATCAAACAAAGAGAATGAAAAGAAATGTACGAGACAGAAGGGGGGGGAAAAGGGTACTTTTTTGGGGAAAAGTACCAACCCTTCACACATAAATACAGACCTGAAAGAGATCTTGAAGTGACCAGGAAAATCTCTGAAAACATTTATTCAGTTTGACAAGTAAAAAATACAAAACGAATGTCAAATTTTCAGAAGAGATTGTGAACAAAATGTAATTATTATGCCACTATATCTATCGAATTTCACATCTTGAAACTATACAATGTCTGCCAAAATTCTCAAAAGGATATAGCAGCTAGAGGAAAGGGGAAAGAGTGATTCATTTCATAAAACAGCAACTGGCTTTTTTAAAAGAAGAGGTTACAAAGCTCAGCACTCTTTATTCTGTAAAAAGGTGGTAAAGGTCTTTATAACATGGCCATCACACCAAACCTGGAAAAAGTAACAGACACTACTCAGAGCAAGTGAACTATTGGCAGCCAATAGCTTGAAGCATTACGTTTAGAACAAGCTGTACTGTTCAACTTTCCAGAGGCTGATGCACTATAGGGAGCATGATATACCCACTCCATATCCTGCTCTCTGGCCCAGCTGTCATAAGGCTATTTTTGAGACAGAATCCTTGTCTGACTCAATTCTTTCTGCTGTGTCACCATAGGGCCAGGGATATAGTGTCCACGGTTAAGTCCACCTCTCAAGCATGAGTCCATCCATATGTTTCATCTCTTCCCTGGTGACCTGAGATGTCATGGGCTCACTGAGACAGAAACAATTCACCCTTGTGCAGCCAGTCTTTAATTTCCTCTTGTAATTTCTGGAGAATCTTGGTCAGTCTTTTCACAGATGAGAGGCAGGCCCATATCAGGGTGAAAGTAATTTTTTTCACATAGTTGGAGTTTGGTCCCTACAAACATTTGTCCTGACTCTAAACGTGTGGTAGGCTGTACAGAGGAGAGATAGCAAGCATATCAACTAGAGCATGATTTCTTTAACATCCAAAGGGAATTCAAAATTGTCAAACACTGTTGCAGGAGACTTGAAGGAGAAGGGGGATGAAAGGCTAGGAGAAATTATCCTATCATGCTCCCCCCACAGCCTGGGTATGAATGAATCCCCAAATTAAGCAATCAAGACCAGGAAAGGGGAACAACATTATATAATATATATTATATGTGGAATACACATTCCAAATGACCCTCATTTGTTGGAATTTGAAATGTAAGGAACTCTCAGAACTTTGGACTTGTACGCTAAAGCTTAGAATTAAACATAGGATTTGATCTGAGACTTTGGAAAAGGTTTCTAAATTTAGGTGTTAGAAGTGAGAATGTGGATTTATAGTCTAAAGCAGAGACACGTTAAGTAAAGAAAAGTTTAGAGTTTTACAGTTTATGATATAAAAATAAAAGTAGTTATAAAAGTAAACAAAGAGTTTAGAATGCAATACTGTAGGTTTATGTGTCATAACATGATTGGCTAACAAAGCTTACATTGTAGCATAAGTCTATAAGATGAAATATGTAAGGATTAGGTCAAAACCATAAATGCCCTAGTTAGCAGTGTTTTATTAGT
>WBNO01014658.1:0-11753 GCA_013400575.1 Peucedramus taeniatus | reverse complement strand
AAGGAAGGAAGGAAGGAAGTGTCGGAAGGAAGTGTCGGAAGGAAGTGTCGGAAGGAAGGAAGGAAGGAAGGAAGGAAGGAAGGAAGGAAGGAAGGAAGGAAGGAAGACAAGGTCTTTTTCATGGAAACCAGGAGAGCAGAGATAAGCAAGGGATATTTGTTCAGAGAAACAAAACTAATATGTGCCTTCAGGATTTTTGTAAATGCTTTCTGAATCTGTTCACACAGATTGCCCTGCACCAATGAATACAATGAGCTTTATATTGTGACCAATGATTTAATTGCAAGCTTTGTCAAGAAACACACTTGGTTAAGGAATGTGTAAAAGAGGAGAAGAAGCAGCAATAAAAAAATCTTTGATACATTGCTCAGTGTGTCATTTCTGTCCATCTTGACTACAACAATTCCTTGCCTCTATGATTCCATGAATGTCCAATTCTCTGCACATTATCTTCTACACAAAATCTTCTGCACCATATTTCCTTTTCCAAAATCCCACGAGTATGCCTGAGGTTAGCCAGGCACATCCAACATTAAGAACCCCTTACATTCATGTAAAGGCACTTGTTTTGCAGTTCCTTGGGAGATGATGTCAGTCTGCAATATTCAAGGGCTTTGCCCATTGAAACATAACCCTTCTCCTCATCCCAGAGTTATTACACTGCAAATAAATTGGTGTTTTTTATTCTTCGTTACTCAGATTGCTTTAGCTGGGGTAATTACACGTGCCTCAAGTGTCTTATGCAAAGGCTGCTTTTGTGACCCTCCTTTTCAGCCATCTCCTTAGACCTGAAGTGGCCTAGCACCTTCCCTACTAACTGTTCTCATGACCTCATTAGCTCTGGTTGGAAGGCTTGTTCATCACCAATAATTAAAGCAAGGAAATTAAATCCAGGAAATATATAATTAATGTTACTAATTATTTTTAATGATTTTGTTTTTAACATAATTATTAAAAAATAATATATAAATAGAGGGATGTAACCACAGTAATAATCTGTATGAGATGTAGAATTCAGCTGACTGTAATTCAGCTGCCTCTAAATCAGCCTTGGCAGAAGATTTAACCAGCTTTTTCCTATGTACACCGCTGAAAAGTCTCAACAATTATATAATGATTTTATTTTCTAGGCAGGTGGAGCTTTAGTTGCTGCTTTTCTGTTTAAAATCTCATACACTTCAGGGCATCCTGACAGTTCAAAGCAGGGCATTTTTCATTAAATGCTCTCTACTTTGGAAGTGTCCTCCAAGCCACTTGGATTTTGTGTCTTTCAGAAGTATTTATGCATTTCTCTGTGCCTTTATGGGATTAGATTGCAGATAGAAATATGTCAGATGAGACTTTTAAAAGTATTTCTCTAGCTTTCAGGTGTCAAAGTAGATATTTGTTTTGGAAATAGATAATGAACAATGGACATAATAAAAAGTCAAAGCCTGTTTTCAGCAAGTATGGCCAAGAACCACACAAATACTGTTAGAAAATGCAATGTGAGCTGCACTGCAAGGTCTCACTTCCAGTTTTAGCCATACTGTGTTTTCTCATTAAAACAAGGAGCAAGAAGTAGGTTGTGAATCAGCGACAGCATTTCCTAAATTGACCTCGCCTTTGGTGCCAGTAATAGAACTGGGTCTTTATGAGTGTTCATGCCTCTTAACATGCCCAGCTGGGCCATGTCTTTTTAGGCACTTATGCTATTTGCATCACAGTGGCAGGACATATGAAAAAAGTCCTGGGGCCATGCAGCTGCCATTTCTTTATACTACCACCACTCCAGCACGTTTAAGGCTTTAAACAAAATGTGTTTTAATGGGTTCCCTCTGTGCTCAGACTAAATAAAAATATAAGCTGACACACTGGACTGGAGTGCAAAAGACTCCAGTATACCTGCTGGGATGGAAGAATCTGGAATATAAGAGATGAAAGGAACATTTGACCACCTGGGCAGTCTCAGCTGCTGCTCCTGGGAAGAGTGAGCAGTGTGGACAACCCACTCCTTCCATGTGCCAGCAGGGAGGAACATCTCCTGGGAATGCAGAGGAAGGACTGTTTTTCTCGATGAGAAAATGCTGTTCTTCAGTGGACTAGAGGCTCTGAAGAGAACTTATGTCTGAGACACCAGGAACTGAAAACAATTCAGCAAGTCACTCAATGTGGGTTTATGAATAAAGCTACTAATAAGCCAAATTGCAGAAGATGGGGTAAAAATCAGTAGCATTGAACTATTGCTATAATAGTTGTCAACACTGCAGCTATTTTTTATACTAGAGAGAGAAAAAAAGTGTTTATATAGTTGGAAAAGATCTATCTATAGAAATAATCACACATGACTGGAAGATGTACCACCTGTAATCTGTCTGAGTGTCCTGGCCAAAGGGTTCCTTTAACACTGCTCGACCCAAAAGGCACAGAAATGTTACAGGTAAGGGAGGGGAGCCCCAAAGCCTGGCTCTCTTTCCATTCATGAAGTTTGTTTTCCCTTCAGCTCTACACTGGGAAGCTGCTCTTTGGCTCTTTTCCCCTGCCTGACTGTACTGCCATGAACTGAAACATTTTCATATTTCATTTCAGCAGTAGTTTCACTCCAGTGGTGGATGAAGTGATTCAGCCACAGGGCCTATATACACCTCAAAGTTATTCTAAGACCTTAATGCTGTTTTGTATTTTAAAAGCCACCTTGCAAATGAAAATTGTTTTTCCATATTAATCAAAGTCAAAATATTTACTTATTTTAGTTGCTTTATTCTCATATCCTTCCTGAACAAAAAACATGGTGTCTTTATAAAGAATTTCTGTTTTTCTTGTTGGCTCTTTTCCTCACATTTCAATGTACCATCCCATAATATCCTCATCACTGTCTGTGTTAGTTATTAAATTAGCTTGAGCCAAGACCAGGCAGTAAGATGGTTCCCTCTGCCTCTAGTAACTGGAGAATTAGAAAAAAGTGCTGCTTATGTTAAGAAATAATAAAAATAATTTTACTTTATAGTATAGATTAGTTGAAAAAAATAATACATAAGGAGGTTATGGTGTTAAATTTTCCCTAGTACAGAAAGGGAAAAGAAGTTTTTTGATATTTCATATTAACAGAGCAGAAGAACTGGTATTCCTTTTCCTTTTAAATTCAACACAGATATGAAAGGACATAGATCCAAGAAGCACATAGATCCATGAAGTATCCTGGGTGTTACTGTAGCACTTCCAGTGTGTGCAGCATATCTCACAATTCAGGTTAAAGAGGATGACAGAAAGCAAGAGATGCACGCATGGCAGCCAATAATCTGCTCTGAAATGTGGGCTGTGGTTGTGAGAGTATTTTGGACTAGTCACTTTCCTGAGGGGATTCTCAGAATTAATTTTTGGGATCCTAAAATATTTCAGTTACATGGGATTTATCTTTAGGCAAATGAGTAACTTTGTCTTATTGGCTAAAACTATTTTGATGAGACTGAATGAATTGAAATATTGAAGAAATGTGCACAGCAATGTCCTTTATTTTAATGAAGTTGTGTATAGGTTTTGTAAGTTCAGTCTTGCAATGTTGTTTTATTTTAAGAAGATAATGCCTGTATGTGTGCCTGTGGATTTTATTTTAAAACTGATTTTTATTTGCTTGCATTGAAAAAAAAGATAGGAAACACATCATTTTCCTCTCTACAATTCCAGTAAAATCACCTGATAATATATTGGATAGTGTAAATGACATTGCATTCTGCTGTAGGACAAGTTATACCTGTGAAAAAAACCCATATGATTACAGGGACAGCTCTTTATAATAGAAATTTCTTTAGGTATGAGGTTACAGGAAAGGTTCAATATACAGCTATAATATACCATCCAAAATGGTACATAAGACAAAGAGATTTCTGAAGAGTGGACGATAGGAATGTGAAATGCAAAGCCTGGAAGGGCTGTTTCATGTTTTTTTTTTCATTTAGTTGCATTATGTATTTAATTTCTTCTTCCTCTGTTAGATCTCTGTTATTATGGTTTAGCCTCTCTCCCTTTAGTAACTAATGGGTGATATTATAGAACTGGAGTATTTAACAAGAAAAAGCAAAGGTTTAGTATTATTGTAAATGTGCAGATGAGAGAAAACAATTTAGTGACAATAGAAATTCAAAGGATTCTTGTTTTGGTGTTTGTTGTTATACATATTTTCTCACTTGGAAAGAGAATTACCATTTAGGAAAAAAAACACGAAAAAATTCAGGAAAAATAGATGTTATTGAAAATAATTATATTTTAATTGTATTCTCTTTAATTAAGCAATTTTAATTTTCAGACTAGAAATTATGTTCTTTGGAAAATGATCTTTGCTATCCAATATTGACAATATTGCAAAGCGAGTTTTGGATGTGTGATAATTTTTGGGGTTTTGGGGCTACATCTTTGGGTACAAATGTCTTTCCACAGTTTTTATGACCTTAATAATAAACTCCTGCAATTTAAAGATATTCTGGAACCACAGCAGATACCTTCCTATACAGCATAAAATGTAGCCTGAAATTTATCCAGAATGAAGACACCTCCTTGTTTCAGCGCTGAAAAGCTTTGAAAATTGTCTGGGTTACACCTTTGGAAGTGAAGAGCCTCTGCTGGTATTTTTTTGACTAATTACAGTAATATATTTAGATTTAAATTAGATATCTTAGAAATCTTTCCCTGTGAGGGTGGGGAGGCCCTGGCACAGGGTGCCCAGAGAAGCTGTGGCTGTCCCTGGATCCCTGGCAGTGTCCAAGGCCAGGCTGGACAGGGCTTGGAGCAGCCTGGGACAGTGGAAGGTGTCCCTGCCCATGGCAGGGGTGGCATTGGATGGGCTTTGAGGTCCCTTCCAACCCAAACCATTTTGTGAGTCTGTGGTTCTGTATTTCTGTTCATGGGCCTTCAGGAACAGTAGAACACATCAAAAATGGAAATATGTTTGGAATTGCATTGTGGTTTCAGGGGAAGAAGGGTGAGAAGTGGTGACACATCAAGTCCTCTGGTGCCAGAAATCTGAGTCCTGCTTTGTCTTTGCTGTCCCATCATAGAGCCATGCCTGGTTCTGTGATGAAAAGGTGTGAAAGGCACACGTGGTGCTCTGCAGCAGAAACTCTCCTGTCCCAAGCTGTTGGCTCATCCTGTAGCACTCTGCATTTAGGTGATATTTGATGCACTCATTAGGAGTGGGTTCAGCTTCTGGAACCTGCATTGCAGCAGCCCCTGAATGCCTCAGAGTCTGGGCATTTTGCTTGAGTGAATTGGGCAGGGTTTTGCAGGGAACAGAGTAAAGTCAGAAATGCTTTTATCAGTAAAACCTTTAGTGACAAATATTCTTTCCTTCTAAAATGTTTATTCTTTTTTTCTAAAATGCTGTACCTTGGTCAGGGAGAACCAACTGATTAATTTTGGAAGGTTTTTTTCCCCTCCTGTTTCTGGATTGCTGTCTGAACCCTCCAGAGTGCTGATCAGTCCTGGCACTGAGATTTCTGCCTGTGCAGCTCATTTCTGTGCACTGAGGTGGCAACACAAACTTCAGAGAGGTGCTCATTAATGCAGAAATCCTTCTTAAATGCACTTAAATTGTCCATAAGACAAACACAGTACTTACCATCCCATATACAGTGACAAGGCTTTATTTCTATATTTTGTGGTTGGCTCTATTGAACTCCAGCATTTCTTGACTAATTATTTTATATTTAGAGAACTTTGTTATAAAGTTCTCTGCATAGTGGCTGGTTACAAATTTGTTTGGTCTCCCTTTAGATTTCCAATGATATATTAAGCACATTTTGGATATTTTATTTGAAGATTCTAAAGATTCTAAATATTAATTATGAGTTAATTCTAAAGATTTTTCTCGTTATTTTTGGGATAAATTCCAATGTTTACTTTTACTAGAGTCTGCCATGTTTTATTTTGAAGGTCCAGAGACTTTACAGCCATATCATGATTCTAGTCAAGAAAAAACAAAACTAATGTTACTTTTTTGAAAGATTATTATTAAATAAGTTTCCTACCTTTTTCTGAAGGGCTAGGACTCATGTATCAATGTTTACTTGCTGAAATGGAAAATTTACCGTCAGGAAGTGACAGATAGAAAACAATGCATAAATAAATTTTTAATTTCTGTCTTACCTTTTCCAGTTGCTTCGAGTTTTGTGTATTTTCAAAGTTAGAGGGCCTGATATTATTTATTAATGTCTTAAATCTTTAGATGGTCATTAGGAGCAGGAGTTTGGTCCCTTGGGGTTGTTCAGAGGAAGAAGAGATCAACACAGCTCAGTCTCAGGCAGGCTTGGGCTCAAGCAACTACTCAGGCTCCTGCTGAAAGATATCATTAATTTTCAGGATGAATTGGAACATTGCAGGGATTCTGGCTTTTTGGCAAGTGCAACTAACATCCCTTGCTAAATCTGAACAATATCCCAGTGTGTGCTTGCACAGGCTGGACTGACAGGGTATTCTTAATGATGAAATAATAAACAATGAAAAGTCATCCTGTAGCAAACTGTCAGGACAAGAAACGGCCTTAAGTTGTGTCAGAGAAGGTTTAGATCAGATATTAGGTAAAATTTCCTCTCAGAAAGGGTGGACAGGCACTGCCATAGACTGCCCAGGGCAGGGGTGGAGTCACCATGACTTGAAGGGTTCAAAAATTGTGTGGCTGTGGCACTTGAGGACATGGTTTAGTGGTGAATGTGGTGGTGGTGCTGGGTTGGTTTTGCAACCTTAACAATTCTGCAATTCTGTGAAATGCAAGCATAAGAAAGAGAAGAAGAATTTAGCTGCTTTCAAGGTTTAAAGCAGCGCCCAATCTACTTGTATCATAAAGCAATAAAAAAAGTGATTTTCTGCAAGCTGACATTAGCCTCATGTAATTTATATTCATTTTCTGTTTCTGCACATGCTTTGCCTGTGCTCCAGAAAACAAATGAGTTTTTTACAGGTAGCATTGATGGCAGGGTTTTATTTCAAGAACAGGTTCTGTGCTAGCTCCTTATCACTTTTTAAGATAATCTCTGTTTTGATAAATGAATAAACACTAAACTCCCCAGTAGGTAACTTCCATCTGTTTGAGGGAAGCATTGCAGGTTCACCATGTCTCTCTTTTCTGTATTATTTCCAATACTTATCAAAACAGTTTTAATTATTTCTAGCAATATATGTTCTCTGGACATTTACTGCTGTTAAACAATTTTTAGAGGACATTCCTATCGTTTTGCTTTCAGCCTGCATGAACAGCAAATATTCTTAGCAAAGCTGAAGTTCTCTCAATCTCTTTTTTCCCCTAAATATTTTTTTCCCTAGAGCAGCTGATCTGCTCTTACAACATCATTATTTTCATAAATTCAGCTCATAAGTGTCTAGTTCCAAACACTGCAAGGATTTTGGTGACCACTCTCAGTTGCAAATAACTCTCCTGTTTTATGGACTTATTTAGAAAGGATTTCTTTCTTTATATACACTTTTCACTTGATATAATTTAAATTATTGTGATGATGTCTCTGGGTCTCCTTGAGAGCCAGATTTGATACCCTGAAACACAGTGAGTTGCTTAGGCATGGCCCACTGAATTATTTTATACACTCGTGTGTAATATGTAAATATATGCTATTTTTATATTATATATATATTAGAAAATATTATTTTTATATAATATTTAATTGTATACATCTCATGACTGGAAATCTGCCTGGAAAAATTGCTTTCCTTCATAGTCCTACAATAATTAATGAATCAAAGCAGATAAATTTGTTATACCCACCCTTGGTGGCTTTCACCACCCAGCTGAATAAAGTTCTGAGCAATCTGCTCTGACCTCAGAGCTGCTCCTGCTTTGGGCAGGAGTTGGACCAGAGATGTCCTGAGATCCTGAGATTCCTGTGATCCTACTGGCATAATCACCATCTGCTCATAACAAAATGCTGTAGGATAGGTTTTGGGCCTTTTTTTTTTTGGTTTATTTTTTTTTTGTTTTGTTTTGTTTTGTTGTTGTTTTGTTTCAGAAAAAAAATATGAAACCACAAATGCTCTGCAAGAGTTCAACACTTGAGTTAACTATTTTCACATCTATCTCTTTTTTTTTTTATTTTATATTTTTTCCCCCAGTTTTTGTAGACTGCATATCAGGGTCTTAATTTTCCTCAGGTCTTTTCTTTCGTCTGTTGTTCATGGATTATCCACAGAGCCAGTCATACCTGTGTAAGGAGGTGTGATTAATTTTATCATTAAGCTTTCATTACAAATGTGGTGGCAAGTGTCTTGATGACCTCCCCTTAGGTTTTCATACCCAAAATTGTTCCCAAGTCTTGCAAAATCCTCCCATTTGAAATATTTTATATTATGCAGAGAAATGTAAATTGACCTTATTATAAAAATAAAAAATTATTGTGCAAATCACTGTAAAGCCAGTGTTGCCATTTGCTGGAGCTGTATTTATTCAGAGGTTGTGTAATCAGCAGGTGTCTCAGACAGGGAACTCTCAGGTAGCCTGGGTAAGCTTCAGGAGCTCTTCTTCTGTAACTTGTCCACACACCACTGGCCATATTCAGAATTATGTGTGAAATAGTTTCTGCTTTACACGATTCATGAGTTTTGTACTGTGGAAATCAATTTTTCCCCCCTTTAATAGAATTTATTTTTCAAATTTGTGTCTTCTATTTTATGCTTATTATTTTGGCCATATCCTGTTTCATTTGAGATTCTGAGTATCTGTTTGTTCAGGCTCTCTCAATTCCCATCTCAGGAGTGGGTGTGAAAGGTCTGAGCACGTGGCAGCCATGTGGTGCCCTACTCTTAGAATCCCTGGTTTGGAATGGTGTCATTACATGATATTTATCTGCATGAAATTGAAAGGAATCTATCTTTAGTAAAACACATTTGCAACTGTGACACTTTCCATCTAAAGGAAACACATCTGTGGGGAAAATTGCTGTTTCTCAAGTGTCTTTACCATCTTCAATGCT
The DNA here is from genome assembly GCA_013400575.1 of Peucedramus taeniatus. NCBI lineage: Eukaryota > Metazoa > Chordata > Aves > Passeriformes > Fringillidae > Peucedramus > Peucedramus taeniatus. The sequence continues at coordinate 2,805 of WBNO01014658.1, read as the reverse complement.
CAAAGCAAGCCCAGTGTAGAATTTTGGGTCACAAAGCAAGCTCCACCAGGTGATGATTTTCTTCCCAGCACGTAGTTTGATTAGACTGCTTTAGTTTTGAGTTTGATTGATTCTTTTCACAACTGCAATAAGGAGGAAAACTACAATTTATTTACACCTAGCTGAAAAAAAAGTGAAATTCAGATTTAAGGTATGAAAGGTTTGAACTTTAGAACTAAAGTCACTGTTCCAGTGCCTGGCCACCCTCTGGGGGAAGGACCTTACCCCAATATCCACCCAAACTCCCCTGACACAGCTCCAAGCTCTTGTACAGAGTTTAAAGTTTTCAGTTCAGGTATTTATTCCAGCATACATTTCCCATTTCAATGGTTTCAGAGTTCTGATGTTATAAAAATTAGATTTTAACAAAATGCAAATATTCAATGCAATATGAGACATGAATCACAGTATCATTAAGGTTGGAAAAGAGCTCTAAGATCATCTAGTCCAACCTTTGCCCGATCACCAGAGTCATGCTATGAGATAGATTAAATAAAACTCAATAAGAGACAGATAAAAGATTGTAAAGATCTTGGATAGCAAAGCTGATTAGGTTTTCACATAACAAAAATACACCAAATGAAGTAATGTATTTAATTTAATGAAAGTGAGGCTACAACCATTAGGAGACTGGCTCATAGTTTTGAGCTGATCTTTGCTTCTTAATATACTTCTAGTTGTCATGACAGAGGCTTTACCCACCATCCCCTGCTCAGCTGCAGCAGGTAAATACTGTTTTATTACCCCTTAAATTAAAAAATTGTAAATTTGGATCTGCATTTTACCAAAGCAGCTGATTTCATATTCAGGACTTTTTTTTTTAACAGTCAAATTTATGCACTTTCTACTTTCTGAGGATTTAAATATAATGAGTTTTAGAATCTCTTATTATAAACACAACAAATTATTCACAGGATAATGGATGGAGAGTGATGAATTACCGGAACATAAATCTGTAACATTCACTCATGGTGGGAAATAACAGAGGAATGGCAAGGCTGATTTATTACTTGCTGGTGTATCTATTCCTGTTTGTGAGTGTTAAAATTACAGTACATAGAAAAATTTAATTAAAGTTATTAAAATGAGAAAACTATTTTCTGTTTTCTATTCCATAGCTGTAAAAGTTTTTCATTTGCTCATAAATTTAGGGATAAGTGTAGCATTCATCAAAGTGTAAAGAACAATGTTAGACATAGAGCTTATTGTAAATCTCATATTTCATCAGCAGAAAGGATAATATGTGTCAGAGAGTGCAAGAACTCTGGACTTTAGAAAGCCTAGCACAGAAAGAAATCATATTTCATAACTATCTGAAATCCTCATACAGACAAAACACATTAAATCCATTTGAATGTTAAAATAATACATATATAATAATAAATCATATTGGCATCATATAATCATAAATCATATACAATAATAAATCATATTGGCAAGAAGATTTTATTTCCTGTTTGAGCCATGACTCTTCAGTACACTCAAGAAGCCTCTTTGTGATAAATTTCAGAACCTCTTTCTCTATGGTGTTCTAAATTCTCACAAGAAGCAAGAAAAACCAGCAGTGTTTACTGGGAGGGAAAAATATATCCTTTATTTGATGCTCCAGCATGATCCAGATCTAGAGGAAGAAAGAAAATCTTTCCAAATCTACCACAATCACTTTTCTATCAAAGAGATCATGGGGGGAAAATGAGTTAAGAAATGGGTTTCTCCTTCCTTGATGGGGTTTTTTTCTCTGACACTTTATTTTATTGATTTCTAACCTTCAAGCAATTTGAATGAGTTTTGCAGCGAACCGACATGGAGTCTCACTGGACACATCAATGAATTTTACTCAGGGAAGGGAAATATAATAGGCAATTAGATCAGTTTCTGAAGTCAGAAGTAAAAGCCAGGCCAGGTAAGGTTTAGCTTCTCAGACAGTGCCCAGCTCTGATTGGTTATCCAGAGTTAAACTTCAGCCCACACTTAGGGAATATTTTGCCACTTCAAGAATTTTCAGCTCTACTTAAGATCTGGAGCTTTTGTTCTCAGCAGAAAGGGAATTTTTCTGCTGAGCCAAGGACATAAAACAGAGTTTAAATTCAGAGCATTCTTAGGGCTGCCTGTACTCCTGGAAAGATTTATTATCTTGTAGTACCAGCAGATAGTTAGCCAGACTGCATTGGCAGAGTTCCGTGGGGAAATGCAACCGATGGACAGCCTGCAGAGGAGGAAAGTCATGAAAAGCTTGACAAATCCAGGCAAGATCAGTGAGCTGAACAGATGAAACAAGATCCTAACGGGTGATCAAAAGGCTGTGTTAGCTCATACCTAAAGGAAGGCACTTGAACAATTTCCTATATTTCCTGGGAATGTGTGTTCCCGTGGTGTCTGCTCCTTTATAGCTCATGAGAGATCAAGGTGGTTTCCTTTAAGATGTCATTTTAACAGAGCAGAAGAGGAGCATTTGAATCCATCTGATAATTTCCCTTGAATCAATATACTCTTTTTTTTTTTTTTTCCTTCTTATTTCCTTTTAAATGCTTCCTATAGTTTAACCTTGTAAAAAGTCTTTTGCTCTACACCAAAAGCTCTCCTTGTGTTCAGGGANGAGTGGGGTAAGGAAGAATAGCTCACATAGGCAGCCAAGAAGAAAAGGGGGAGAAAATCATGTGGGTCAACAATAATAGAAAAAATATATGGAAAGTATTTTGATTGACCCACAGAATTTCTCACCTGATGAAGTGAGGGTTTTGTACAGACAGCACAGCTGTGAGAGCT
>WBNO01014657.1:14862-56190 GCA_013400575.1 Peucedramus taeniatus | reverse complement strand
GAACACCAGCACAGAGATTATCTGGGAAATGTGGGGGTTTTTTTCCCTACATAGCTGAGCTGCTCACTAAGATTTTAAATATTTAAATACCCCCTCATTTTAAATATTTTGCCAACAAGCAAGACAACCTGAAGAGGATTCATCACATCCTGAAAGAGCTGCCTACACCTGGCCAGAACACACCAGAGATACCCAAAACCAAGTGAAAATCCCTTGCCAAAAGTCATTCCCATGCCATGGTTGTTTGCCCATGGAACAAGGGTGGACAGAAAAAGAACCATTTTTAAGGAAAATTTTGCTGATTACTCTTTCCTCAGAAAGAAACTCCTGGTCTGGAAGAACAGCATCAGCTTCAGGCTGGATGAAAGCAGCCAACACCAAGGTCTGGGGTTGGTTCTCAGGGTTCATGCTGGTGACAATGCTGCTCCTTCCTCATGTTTCAGGAGCCAGCTTTCACAGCAGAGTCTGTAAAAGCTCTGCTCTGAAAAACCCATGGCAGATTTCTTTATTTTGACTTTTTGGGGAGTGGGCTCCACCTCTGTAAGAGCTGAAGCATGAAGGTGTTTGGGAAGAGTCCCACAGAGATGACGGAATGGTGAAGGAAGAGCATTTGGAAGGACCTGTCCTGCTGTGTATCGGGATCATTGCCAAAGAACTGGGAGAAAAATTCCTGTTAAATAAAAGGAAGCTTGACTTTGGTACTGATGCTACATGAGAGTCTGGGGTTTAAGGTCTTGATGTCTCATGGCTGAATTTTCTATTGTTGTAGGAGAGGCCACCCTGACAAGGAATGGAGGGGACTGATGTCACATCTGGGAGCTGCCCAGTGCTGCTGGTCAGAGCTAGAATGAAACTAAGAGACCCTTTGTATCACCTAGGCTGGAGTAAGAGGAAAAAAGTAAATTGAAAATTAGTAAAAGAAAACATGGTAAAAAGTCCAGCAGGTCCTTTTGTCTTCAGAGAGATCATCAAGATCAAACGTATTTTAGATGAGCTAAACTGAGTTTTTTAATGTTGATAGAGGTTTGATTTAGGGTTTGATTTAGCAGACCAACAGCTGCCATTTAATGCCATTCCTGTCATCCCAGGATTTTTTAAGAGGTTGATGAATATGGCACAAGACTTATGAGAGCTCTACACGACTCTGAAATGACAGAATCCCAGAATCTTTGAGGTTGGGAAAGACCCCTAAGGTCACCAAATCCAACCATCAACCCAACACCACCACATTTAGCACTGATGCACGTCCTCAAGTGCCTCATCCACAGATTTTCCCACCCTGCTTTGGGCACTCTCTGGGATTCTTGAGCTGGATCAGCTTTCTCCAGCACTTGGAGAGCTGCTGAGAACAGGATTGTCCCACAAATCCCACTGACACCTCATCTGCCCCAGGAGGGCTTATGCAACTGGGAGGTGAGAATTCACTTGAACTTTTCCAAGCAAGGAAGTATTAATTATTTCTTCTCTTGCTGCACTATAAACAGATGGTGATGAATAAACAGGCTCCTAATTTAAACTTCATCAATTTTTTTTTTTTACAGCTTGATTTTTAATTTCCATATGTTCACTGCTTCTCCTCCCATCAAACTTGATTTGACTTCTTTAGGGGGGACTGACAGAGACCTCCCAGGCTCCAAATCTGGCTTTTTTTTAGCCAGCCTCCACTGTGGAACAGCAAAAGCAATATTCAGAGTTTAAACAGCATGGGCCATTTCCCACTTGGATTTTTTTCAATGTCCCAGTGGTGATGATGAGCTTGCAGGACTCATCTCTATCTCACAACAAGTGTGAGGCACGTGCAAGGTAAGCAGATGTGAACAGGTATTGGGAGGGGGAATGCCACTATTTTTTCCCCCGTGTTTTCCATTTTTCAGACTTTTAAATTGGGTTTTATTCTGTTTCCAAGACAGACAAGTCTAGACAGCAAACAAAAAAGTGCACTGCTGAAGGACTAGGGGTATCAGGCCAGGTTGGATGAGGCTTGGAGCAATTTGGGATAGTGGGAGGTGTCTCTGCCCATGGCAGGGGGATGAATGAGATGATCTTTAACGTCCCTTCCAACCCAAACCATTCTGGGATTCTGTGAGTCCACAAAGGCCATGCTTCTTGCACAGCTCTTGGTCTCCAGAGCTGCTCATCCCACCCAAACACGAGTCATGGCTCCTTATTCAGCTGCTATCCCTAAATAACTCTCCTGCTTCTAAAAGAGTATCTGATTGCAGAGCAAATTAATTAGCAATAATGGGATAAACAGATAATGAGATGAGCCAGCCAACCTAGACCTGATTGATTTTCCTGCCTCTTTAAAAAAGAGAGGGCTACTTTTAAAAATTTATTGTAATTTAATTTGTGCGCTCCAGTTTAAGCTGAACTGTTTGTAAATTACAACCATGGAGAAGTGAAGCTTTCTCAAAAAAAACAAACAAACAAAAAACAACCCAGAAATATTCCTTTGTGCATGACATAAAAGAGGCAAGTGAAAGTCAGCAGGAAACAGAGCAATGGTGATTCCTGCCTTGCAGCCTTTGGGAGTTCAACCACACTTCCCAGAGAGGGATTTGCCTCTGTCTGTGAGTCTGGGAAGCAAATCCCCTTATCCCAACCCTTGGGAGAGCTTCCTCCTGCTGCTCAGTGCATTGTCAGCTGAGCAGCCACTGTGTTGGACACACAAATCCTAGCTGGAAAAGCACCTGGAGCTAAATCCCAATTTTCAGTGAGGCTGGGATTGCATTCCTCCCTTCTGAAATACAGAATTGAGGAAGATTTTGGGTTGAAAGGGACCTTTAAAGGGCATCTTGGTCAACTCCCTTGCCATGATTTCACCTCATCTGGCCAAATCCCCTCCAAGCCACTGAACACCAGCACAGAGATTATCTGGAAAATGTGTTTTTTTTTCCCTACACACCTGAGCTGCTCACTAAGATTTTAAATATTTAAATACCCCCTCATTTTAAATATTTTGCCAACAAGCAAGACAACCTGAAGAGGATTCATCACATCCTGAAAGAGCTGCCTACACCTGGCCAGAACACACCAGAGATACCCAAAACCAAGGGAAAATCCCTTGCCAAAAGTCATTCCCATGCCATGGCTGTTTGCCATGTGAATCTGGTCTGCCTATTTCTTATTTTAATGGCAAAGAACCCACTCCTGTGTTGAATCACCTATTGCATTTGATGTCTTTGCCAGTTATTTCAGCATGGAAAGAACACCAGGGCAGAGGAGTGCAAGGCCAGCCCTGCAACACAACTGCACCCCACACACCCTTCCAGAAACTGGGCAAGCTCTGCCACGAAATCCATAAAATTCTCCTTCCTGCACACCTGCAGAGAGGCTATTGGGTGTCCTCTGATAGTTACAAACTTCCTTAAAAGCCCAGACTTTGATCTTGCTGCTCTTTGGTTCTCCCCTGTACACACTGCCAGCTTCTACTGCTTTTCCCTGTGGATTTCCCCCTCACTGCATCTTCTGCAGCCTTTCCTGTGCTGGAAAACAAATGAAATAAACTTCTCAGAGTTAAGCAACATTTAGTGACCCCTGGGCTGTAGAATCACAGAATCATCAGGTTGGAAGAGACCTTTAAAATTATCAAGTCCAATTGTCAAACCTCCTCAAATATGGGTAAATCCACAGATACTGAATCACACTCCTAAAAAGGAATAGATTTCCATGGATCATCTCCTTCCAACCCCCTGCCAAGGGCAGGGACACTTTCCACTATCCCAGGTTGCTCCAAGCCCAGTCCAACCTGGCCTTGGACACTTCCAGGGATGGAAGAAATTTAATCTGAAAAGAAACCTGGGTTTCATGCATGTTCAGCCCCTGGGAGGAAGGGGTGGTTGTTTGAAGACAAAAAAAAAGGGGGCTAAGAAGGACTTATTGTTTATCAGTGGAAATCTACCTGCTTAACCCAAGCCAGTGATCAACCTCAGCACCACCAAGTGCTCTTAACAAGTGACTAATCTGCCTGACACATCAAATTACAGCTGTGATTAAACCCCTCTGATCAATACAATTGATAATGGCTTCTAAACAAAGCTTTCTTTCCAGAATGTACCCAGACACTGTGTTTATTTCCACTCATTTGATTAGAAAGGATAACGAATCACTCGTTAAGCCTCAAGTGATTCTCCTGTTTCTGAAAAGGTGTGGGAAGTGCAGAAGGCAACACAACCACCTGGCCATAAATCAAAGTTTAGCACTGCAGATCACAGGGAGCCTCAGCTGCTTTCCACCCTCCTGTTGTGGGGGATGGAACTGGGTTAAAATCATGTTTTTCCTCAGAGTTTTACTAGGATTTCTCTTTCCAGCAACACTCAAATGAAACAGTCATCACCTTCACACAATCTCATATCATCACCTTCATGAGACTTCTCTCCAACAAACTCCCCCCTCACCCCCAACCATCAAAGTTCAAAGTTTGATTTTACAGCTCAGCCACATTTATTGAGTTATGGAGCCCCACAGAAAAACACCTTCTTTGACCTACTTGTGCTCACATGCTGTGAACACTCTGAAGAGGAAACACATCCTGTGTAGGCACTTGGAAATTATCTGTCCACACAGCACATAACAGAGTTCTCCACATGCTCATCCACAGTCACTTATTTAAGAGCCAACAATTCTGTTTTCTTCTGTTGCCTCCAGGGCAGTTGTGAGTGTCTGGATAATAAAATCAGGTATTGAGCCCCTAAATACCTGCTGGTGTTTTGGGGTAAATGGATTTCCACAAAGAAAGGGACCTTAAAATCATCTTCTTCCACCCCCTTCTATGGGGAGGGACATCTTCCACTATCCCAGGTTGATTCAAGCCTCATCCAACCTGCCCTTGGACACTTCCAGGGATTAAGCAGCCACAGCTTCTCTGGAAACTTGTGCCAGGGCCTCAGCACCCTCTCAGGAAGGACTTTCTTCCCAATATCCAATCTAAACCTGCCTATTTTCAGTTTGAAGCCATTCCCCCTTGTCCTGTCACTCCAGTTCCAGTGCTGTCTCCATGGACAAAACCATTTTCCTGCGCTCAAAGCTGCAATTTTTGAATCAGTCTAATTCATGAGTAGTGACTGGTGGAAATGCAGATTTATCCCAGTCCAATATTTCAGCATTCCATCAGGGAAAAAAGCCCTCCAAAGGATTTCTATATACTTGCTTTGGGCATTAATGACTAACAACATGGCAGTGTGTCTTTACTTCAGGATTGGGAAAAATACTTCCAATGNTAGGAAAACCTACCATGCTAGGCAGTCTGACATCAAATGTAATACCAGTTTCTGCCTTTTTTCAAGGTCAAAAAAAAAAAAAAAAAGCTGTTCTGGATTATACTTCCAATGAGAAAAATCATTTTGGAACAGCAGAAAAAGTATTATCACTTCAGCTATTTTTTCTCCTTTTAATGTATTAAATTGAATTTAATTTCTTTAAATATCCATGCAAACAAAATGAAGCACTTAGCTGGCTTTCAGAGGAAGGTTTTTATCCACCCTGAGTTCTCTCTTCACTGGATTCCAGAAGAACATTTCTTCAAAAGGCTCCATTTAACTGCACAGGGACACTTGAAACAACTTCCAAATCAAAGACAAGCATCCCTTAGTAGATAAAAGCAGGGACCAAAAGCCTTCCTGGCATCCAGGGAAGCTCCTCCTGGGATCAGCTTGTCCTGGGATTCTGCTCCATCAGAACACTCCTTCCCTCTGTGGCCTGGCTGCAAACACTGGAGAGTTTTCTCTTCCACTGTTGTAAGAAACCTTGACCCTTCGTGGCAGGGAAGAATGATGCTCTGACTCCATGTGATCAGAAGGCTATTTTATTATTTTAAGATACTGTATTATGTTAAAGAAAACTATACTCAAACTATACTAAAGAATAGAGAAGGATACTTATAGAAAGCTAGAAAGATAATAATGAAACTTGTGACTCTCAACACAATTCTTGTGATCATTGGTCAGTGATTGAAAACAGCTCACACCAGAGCCCAATCAAGGCTCATCAATTTAGGTAAACAAATTCCTAACACATTCTACATGAGCAAAACACAGGAGAAGCAAATGAGATAAGGATTGTTGTTTCATCTTTGACTTCTCTCTACCTTCTCAGCTTCTCAGGATAAAATCCTGAGCCAAAGAATTATGTTCAGTGAAATGTAAAACCCACATTCCACTTTTCCCTTTTTTGGGAGGAGGGGTGCAAATCTCAAGCAGGATTTCAGATTCATCTTCCCAGCCCTTGTCCCAGCAAAATGATCCCTGCTTTTTGGATCCTGGCAGTCTCACCTGGGTCCCTGCACACCTTTTACTGACAGACACGGGGCTGGTAACTTGAGAGAGGCATTTGGAGAGGGAGAGATCCAACTGGGATCCAAGGATGGATCTCATCCAACTGGATGCCTTAACCTGGGGTTCTGACAGCTCTGCTACAGGACAGGGTGGGATGGGATGGAGAAGCACCAAAACCTTCCTCCTTTCCTGCCCATTGAAGCAGGAAGAGGGTTAAGGAGACTGGAGACCCTTCCAGGGGGATTTCTCAGTGTGGTGAGTGCTCCACAAACAAGGAGAGGATCTCAGCTGCCTGTCCCAACTCCAGAAATACTTCACAGCCTTGGAGCACCCTCTGCTTCACCACCAGGACAGGAGCAATTTTGGCATAGGGAAGGGAGGGCAGCTCAGTCAAAGGAGATAGCCACCATGACTTACAGTGATCCAAGACTTAGGAGAACTTCAGGCTTTCAGTTCTCAAGGAAAAAATGGGAAAATTCAAGTTCAGAGAGGTGGACAACTGTGATTAAACCCACTGAAACACTTCAGTCAGGCATTCCCAGCCAGGAGGCTGCAAGGGAACCTGCAGAGCTGCTGGAACTCTTGGCTGACTTTGGAAGCACCTATTTCTCTCCCTCCTGAAGAGCAGCTGGAGGAATCCTTGCTCCAGCAGTAGAAGGGCTGGGAAACAGCCAGGCCACAGCAGCAGTGAGACTGGGGTGAAATAGAGATTTTGGAGTTCACTTGAAATAGCAATATGAATTGAGCATTTAAAGTTTAGTCTGTAGATGTGTTGAAGTTTAACCTTTTTACTTAAGAAACCTCTGCCATGGTACAAAGGGCATGGGAAAATGCAAATTTCTGAGGTTTCTTGCATAGAAAACAATACCAAGAGGAGATCAAGAGATACAAAAAGCCCAGATAAAGGAACTCCTCTGTCTCTGAGATGATTAAGACCACGGAATACCCAGATAAGGACCAAGGGACCAATAAGCGCATGAGAAAGGAGAAAAGGTTCAAAAGTTCAACCACGAAGAAGACCACAAATCTTCAGCCTCAGGGACCACCAGGGACCCCCGTGTGACCACCACAGCCAACAAGGCATGCCCAGAAGGGCGTGGATCAAATTACCAAATGAGGCGAGGATGGGCGGGGCCAGGAGTTGAATATGCATGGGAAAAGTTGTGCAATGTCTTCCATATGGAACACCTTTGTGAATAAAGCTGTGGGACAGCCCGAGGCTCAGGGCACAAGTTTTCATGAAAATTATCTCGCTTGTGCCGGGCTCTGACATACATACCCACTTCATAACTAAACCTACTTGTGGAGTCTATTTATTCCGCGTATCGCTTCAGGGGGAGGTGGATTTTCTGGCCTGGGAGGGACAGAAGTGTTGCCATACCTGAGGTCTGGTTGTCCCAGGTCAGCTCTGCCAGGCACTGGCTGCGCTCCTCCTCGATCTCCTGCATGATGCTGCACTCTGGCCGCGTGCTGGACGCCTGCAGGGAGGGCACAGAAGGAGACAGTCAGCAAATTCCATCCTCAGGGAGGCACTCCTGGGGGTTTGTGGCCTCATGGAGCAAGATGGAGCTCTCCAGGACCATTGTACAGAAGTGCACCCAGCCTTATTCTGTGTTTACCCAAAAGGAGGGAGAGCAACCCAGAACCTGCTGAAAAATCAGCATTTCCCTCCATTTCCTTAGAAAAAACACCCCCACAACCTATTTTTTTTTTCTGATGATCAGCATGATAATTCACTTAATTTTGGAAGAATTTGAGATGGGACCTCTGAATTGTTTTTGATGATGTGGCTTATTTTTCTTATCTTCTGCATAGGCAGGAAGGGTGAGTTCTGCTCACATCATTACAGCATGGTTCAGAAGGTCACAAGATCCTTAGTTAAAGACCTTTTAAGGAGTTATTAACCAATAAAACACTGCCAACAAGGATATTTATGCTTTTGACCCAATCCTTAAATATTTAGTCTTACGGACCCATGCTACAGTGTGAGCTTTCTTAGCCAATCATGTTATGACACACAAACCTACAATACTGCACTCTTAAATCCTTGTTTACCTCTGTAACTACTTTTATTTTTTCAGTATCTTAAACTCTAAACTTTCCTTAACTTAGGTCAACGTGTCTCTGCTTTAAGCTACAAATCCACTTTCTCACTTCTAGCACCTAATTTTGGAAGCCTTTTCTCAGGTCTCAGATAAAATCCTGGGTTTAATTCTAAACTTTGGCTTACAGGCCTGAAGTTCTGAGAATTCCTTGCATTTCAGATCCCAACAGATCAGGAGCAATTCTGCTGCTCTGTGCTCTGGAAACCCTGGCTAACCAACACCACCAGCTATGTAGGGCAGGGCAGCTTTAATATTCATGCCAGGAGCAGTGAGATCTGTGCTTCCCCTGGCTCCTGGCTCTCACGCTAATTCAGAGCACAACAAACCCCAAATCAAATAAGGATGGAACCTCTGATGCAGATTAGGAGATCAAGGAGCTAAAAAGCAGGAAATTCCCAGTGACAAGGCTTTTTCCCCTCAAGTGGTTTCTCCTCAGTCAGCCCTAATCAAGTTGTGCTTGTAACACAGCAGTGGCCATAAATGTTCAGGTATTTAACTGTGGAGTCCTCATAACGTGCAATTCATGAACTTCCTCAATCATAAAACGTGGAAATGGTGATTTTTACTTCAAAAAGAGGAACTCACACATATCTCAGTGTCCCTTTGTCACCAACTTGCTCTCAGCTCAGAGGGGACACCTTGACCATTGCTATGGTCAAGAAACTGAGGCTGCTCCCAACCCCAGCTCTTTTGAAGGGATTGGAAAGGGCATTCAACAGGGAGAACACATTTCAGAAATCCAGCTGCAAAGAGGTGGAGAGAAGGGAATGATGTCAAGCCTTGGCTTGAGTTTACTGTCACTGTTAAATGTAATGTGGGAAAAAATATCAGTGGGGTCAGCTTCAGGAATAGATCATGAGGACACAGGAGAAGTGACTGATTCAGTGTCCCCTCTTGAGGGTTTTGGGATAATCACATATTTTCATCAGAAACAGGCAGAGAAAATAAATTAAGAAAACAAAATTAATTTCCTGTCTCGTTTCAAAATGCGTTGAGTTATTGCTCTGTTGATATATTTGCCAGTCAAGGTTTTAAGACAAAAAAAAGTCCAGCAATCCTTTGAAGGAACAATTGTTTGATGTAAATTTGGGTTAAGATTATAAAAAAATTTAACACATTAAATTAATCTCGCCATTTCCTATTAACCTATCCTGCTCTCTTCCCTGTTTCATGCCATGCCTGGTTCAGATTTTAATTTCCTTTAGGTTGGGAATCACATTTGATTAGTAGTGTATAAACTACTATAAAATAATTATGTGGTCTTCTACTCAAATTAAAAATAAATAAAAATACAAACACTAGAAGAAGGGGAATCATTTGGAGTTATCTTCATTCTCAAATATTTCTTTTCCCCAAAGGGAAACAGATCTTTGGAAATTTCATCTTGGCTCATCTGAAATACCATAGAGTTATTTTGTTTTGATTTACAGTTCTTCTTGCCATTTTATTTTAACCTTAAAAAAGCACGAGGGGAAGCGTGAGAGACTTGTAGAACACTTGCTGGAAAAATAAAGATTGAAATGTTTTCAAAACATTCTGACTTTTTCAAGGAGAAGTTTTAACTCTCTGGACTTAAACGTTTGCCAAATTCATCTCACATCTATGAATACCTCTGGTTTTCACTTTATAAATTAATTCACACAACTCTAACTTTGATCAGGGCTGGCAAAGCACTCTGTAATTCTACAATATATCTGAAATTTTATTTTAGGCAGTAGATTTTACACCAAGCCCATTAGCAAGTCCTTCACTGCCACTTCTTCCCTTCACTAAAATCTCATGCCTGAATTGGATAACTGCATATTCACCTCAATGGCCCAATATTTACTTCTGAGTAACTGGTTTTGTCACCTTTAAAAAACAAATGAGGCTCTGTTTTGAAAAGTGGGCTTGTGACAGGCTCAGGTAAACTTGATTACACATAGAATCTTTAAAATTTCATAATTTTTTTTTTTTTGCCGTACAATCCAAAAGAAAATATATCTATGTTAGGCAAAACACTGAAGAAAGAGTTTCCAGCAGCTAAATACCAAAATACAGAAGATCTTCCATTTTGTAGTGCTGGTGCTGACTTCTTGTGAGCTTTTAGGGAAGGTGGGTGCTCACAAGAACCCCAAGCAGAACTTCAGGTCGAGGGCAGATGTGGGAACCCACGACATCTCTCTTGTTGCTTTGGATGGGCTCAGCCCTGGGCAGGGGGCTCAGAGGGTTTGGCACAGAGCCCAAGACCCTTCTGCCTTTGATCTGGAGCCATGGAAAAAATTACCAACTTTATGTGAAGAGTTACAAACCAGGGAAAGTAGACTAGAATGATTAGCTTATCACAGGGTGGAAAAATAGAATGTTAAGATTTTTATGATAAGAGTACAGGGGGGTCAAGATGAAGAATCTGGGCATGCACTGCCCTCCTTCCTTCTTCTTCGTGGCCTCCATCTTCTTGGTGATGGTGGCACTTTGGGGTTGGTTTAGAGTAGAAACTGACTGTCTAACAGAGGTGATGGGTATTGGGGAATAACTGTAAATAATGTCTGTGTAGTTTATAGTATAAAAAGACAACACAGCCCTGAGGGTGGGCAGTGTGCCTTGAGCTGACCTGCTGAGAGCATCTGGGCTGGGCAGGGAGAACATGTTATAGATAAGAGAAAATAAACAACCTTGAGAACCAAAGCCAAGGAGCTCTGACTCTTTATTTGATCACCTGGCTGTGAAAAAGGACTCTGGGGAGCATCCTAATCAGGGGATTCCTGAGAGGCAGAGGGGTTGGAAAAGGTCCTGGAGGTGCTGGTGACAGCAGCTGAACATAAGCCCAGGTGTGCCCAGGTGGGCAGGAAGGGCAGTGGCACTTGGATTGGATCAAGAATTGGGTGTCCAGCAGGACCAGGGTAGGGACTGTCCCCTGTGCTGGGCACTGGTGAGGCCACACCTCCAATCCTGGGGTCAGTTTGGGGCTCCTCATGACAAGAAAGACATTGAGGGGCTGGAGAGAGTCCAGAGATGGGAGCAGAGCTGGGTAAGGGTCTGGAGCACCATGAGGGGCTGAGGGAGCTGGGAAAGGGGCTCAGCCTGGAGAAAAGGAGGCTCAGGGGGGACCTTGTGGCTTTGCACAGCTCCTAACAGGAGGGGACAGCCAGGTGTGGCTCTTCTCCCAAGTAACAAGTGACAGAACAAGAAGGAACAGCCTCAATTAGCACCAGGGGATGTTTAGTTTGGATATTAGGGAAAATTTCTTCACTGAAAGGGTTAACCCTGGCACAGGCTGCCCAGGGCAGTGGTTGAGTCAGCTTCCTCTGGAGATTCCTAAAAGCCATGCAGATGTGGCATTTGGGGACATGAGCTAGTGGTGGCCTTGGCAATTCTGGGCTAATGACTCCTCTTGATGATCCTGGAGATCTCTCCCAACCTTAATGGTTTTATGATCCCATAAAGAAAGAGTGGGATGTATCTCAGCTTCTCCGTCAGTGGGACACATCATCCTCAATTTTAGCTGAGTCAGAGCTCCATGTTTAGTCTGCCCTGATTTTTTTACCATTCCTCCAAGTCCACAGAGAGCAAGCAAACACCAGCTCTGAAGGCTTTCATCCCACTCCACTGCCCGTGGTTGGATGGCTTCAAACTTAAATACCCAGCACTCAGCTGGAAAAGGGCAGTGATGTGTGAATTTAATGTCCACAGACCTTTAACTCAATCAGGGTCAACAAACAGATTCACACTGGAGGACTTCGAGTTTATGGCTGGTTTTGCACATTAACTAAAGAAGTAAATAAATAACTCTATCACAGAGTTATTCCTCCTTCAGCCTCCTCAGTGATAACAGCAATAACTCTCACGTGGCACAGCTGTCACTGATATTGCCTGACAAAGGCAGATGGAATAAAAATAATCCAAAAATCACAGTTTTGGGCATCATTAGGAAACAAAGTGTGGGGTTTTTTGTTGGGGGGGTCATCAGGGTATCTGGTGAGCAAGGGAACAAGTTCAGGTGCCTTAATTCCCCCCCAGGTGACAAAATGCTCATGGTTGGAAAGAGCCCTCAAAAGCTGTGAGTCCTGACTATCAAAGGGGATATTCCCTGGAGGAGGGGCTAAATAATTATCTTTCTTTGGTCTGTTCCTCCTGGAAAAGCTGAATTAGACTTTATAGACGGCTTTGTACAAACTCACTTCACTGATTCTCCATTTCTAGGCTGTTTTTTACTATGTTGTGTTGTTCTGTTTATTTTTTTTTTTTCCTATGGAAAAGGCAGAGACTTTGGGCTTCTGCCTTTTTCACTGCAGTGGACAACTGGCCACACAGACAAAGGGCTGGGGAGCACATGAGCTCACTTTTCTCATCCAAGAAGTAAATATAAAGCAAAAAGCATGACAAGCTCTGGTTAGCTCATGTTAACATCAGAGGGTGAACTGCAATCCAGTTTCTTGGGAATATCCATTATGGGTGAAGCTGAAACTGGGTAACCACCCCCTCAAATCCCTCCTGGAATGCCCAAAACATCCTGTAAACGTGTGGTGGGTTTGTCAGGGGCTTTCCTGAGACATAAACTTTAAAGAATTTGGAGATTTTAAAGAAGTTAAGATTTTAGTTAGAGGTAAGCTTCATTGGAGTTAATTAAAGTAGACGGTAGGCCTTGATGAAGTTAAGAGTTAGTAGTTAACTAACAATTGATTGCTTGTCAACACAATGTTTGGTTAGCTGGGTTTATAATGAAGAATATAGAAACTGATAAATAGCTTTTAGGAACATAAGACAATTGTAGGCCTCCTCCGTTCTGAAACCCATTGAAGACGGGAGTCGGAGTTCTACCAAGGGTTCATTTGTCACATTTGCATTGAAAAGGTAGAAAGGTCAGAATGAGGAAGACTTCATTTACTTCCTCATTTTGGGACCCCCTCCCCATGAAAAGGACCACCAACCCATTTCAAAGGACAAACTATGCATGCTTAATAACTTTTGAGCTAATTACCACAGGAAGCGGGGAATGGGATGTACCAAAGTTATGAATATGTATTTTGGGTATTCAATGTTTGTGTAGATAAAAGGACTCTGTAATCACCTGTAAATTGCTCGTGTTTTTGGGAGCTATCCTGCCCTGTGTCACAATAAACATCCACTTTCTAACTTTAAACTGTTGGAGAGTTTTTGTCCGTCACAGTTGGATATCGATACTAGATCAATATCCATATTTTTAAATAAATCATTCCCACTCATACTCTGATCCTTGAGCAGAAAGATGAAGGGAATATTTTGCTGGATGTGATTTCTTGCAGCCCTGAGCTCTGCAGCAACTCTCACATAGCAAGGAGTTGTAACCAAAGTCTTTATTAAAGAGAGTTTTCCTTCCCAACAGATCCCAGGAATTGTTAGAGGATTACTGTGCAGTCTGCTGCTGCAAATAAAGCCTTTGTGTACACTCCTTAATTAAATACAATTCCAAGGGTTGCCACAGACTGAAGGAGCTGCAGAAATGTTTAGTCTCATCTGCAGGGCCAGAATATCCAAGGGACTCGTGGCAGCTCCTCAGAGACAGGTGGGATCCACAGAAGAAGGGCTGTGAGCCTTGATTTGTCCCTTTCTCCTGATCCCAGGTGTGGGAAATGGATTTGTAGAGAATTCTCAAAGCCTGGCAGAAGGGGCACACAGTGTGTGCATCTGTATGCAAACTTTGAGATGAGAAATGCTGACTTGGAAATGCCATGGTTTAGGACAGACATTGCTGAGAGAGAAATGGAACCAGAAACAAGTTTCAAAAGATAACCTTACAAATAAGACCAGATACTTTGGAGAAATAGAACTATGAAAGATGCATTGTAGACCCACGAGGGGTAATTTTAGATGATTGGCTTTAAAGCATTTACAACATGGTGTGCCTAAAGCTGATAAGCCAAGAAACACTTATAATGTATTATAATTAAGAAATAGCTTCTAATTATAATAATGTAAATTATAACATCTGTATTACCTCACCCTTCACATAAAACTAAAAATAAAATAAAAGTTTTTAAAACACCTCTCAATTACCCCATCTCTAAATTAAAAAAAAAAAAAAAATCCAACACCCAGGGTGTTCCTGGGCTCACTGGGTGAAGACTCCAGAGATGAGAACCAGGGTGACCACAGTGATCACAGGAGTTGGAGTCAACCAAAGGAGTAGAAGAACTCCTTTGGTTGACTCCAAAAGTCAACCAAAAGTTGGCTCATGTAAAGTCTTCAGATGATGAAATCCCACCCCTCACCCATTTCTGTTCAGCTCAGTGGAAGGGGACACAGGTTCACTTTGAGTTCTCTGAGTGACAATTTCTCTCCATCCCCACCTTCCCAGAGCTCCTGTGAAAATAGGAATGCAGTAAGGCAAGAGCAAGTTGCCTTCCAAGAGTTTCTGTAACTTGATTTCAGCCACTGCGCAAGGTGGAGATGAAGTTTCTTAACCCTTTCTCATGTGAACCACAAAGGAAATGAAAGATTTTAGCAGGCAGGTCTTATTTCAAGCATCAGAAATATAACCTCCCTCTGGCTTTCATCCATACTCATTATTTGTAGGAACACAGGACTGAAGGGGCTTCTATCAAAACAACCCTGGCTTTGATTTCTTCCCTAACTTTATTCAGCTTTGTCTTAAAACTAGATTTTCAGATTCTTTTTTGGTTTTTTTTTTCCTTTAAAACATCCTCAGGAAAATACAGCTTTATTCCTAAAACCCCTCTGAGTCAGCCAAAAAAATACAGTGTAAAAGTGCAAGAATGACAAAAGGAAGACACTAAGGATATTTTTCTACAGTGAGGAGTGACACAATTTCCAACAATAAGGCTATCAAAAGCTGAAAAAGCTCTGGTGGCCTGGGGAAAATAATTTTTTTTTTAAAGGGAGTATTTATGAAATATTATAATTATTTGCTCTTCTGAAGGACCTTTGTGTAAGAACCCATAACCATGTTACAAATGTCATGACAATGCGGGGAAGTAAATTTTAAATATCAGTAATATAGACAGAATGGAAGAAAAACCCAAGTTTAAATCACCCCAAACCTCCTGTGTGTCCTTTGTAGGATCAATCCAGGAGGATTTGCAAACTCAGTGATTTTTAAACAGAGAAAAGTTATTTTCCCCTGTGACCTCTCTTGTGTTGTGAATGAATTTCTCTGTGACCATCCACCAGTGAGGGTAGCAGCACATGTCCCTGGGAGACTTTTCCAAATAAAAGAGGTCCAGGCAAATGCCCAACTCTCCTGACTCCCACTTAGCTGCTCAAACCACTCCACTTTATCTTCCTGCCAAACATAATCCTGCCAATGACAGATCCATCATTTGACAAGGGAAGCAGATGTCTTTTCCCAGCTCATCCAAGCAGGCCCTGTCAAACAAAGGCAACTTGGCCAAATCAATCCAGCTCAGCTTGGAGGCTCAGAGCCTTCTTTTAGTCAGATTGTCCCATTTTTTGTGGGAGGGGTTGGAAGAGCAGGGAAAAAGGAGTCTTTTGCAAAGGGCTTGGAGAGACAGAGAGGAAGGGAAGCTGAGCAGCTGTGTTCCTTAACTCCTCAGGGACAAGCTTGCAAATGCCTCTGCTGGAAAAAAAAAAGAGCTGAATTGGGGTTTTTACGGAAGAAGAGAACCCTGGAATTTCAGTTGTGACACACAAGTAACAGAGAGGCAGCACCTGAGTGAATTCAGATGAGCAGGAGACAGCTCTGATGGCTGGGTAAGCACCTTCTGCTCCTTAAATGATCAGCTGGGGTAGCCAAGGATGAGTTTCCTCTCCAGGAAGCTCAGAGTGAGGATCTGAATCCAGGCTGTTGCAGGAATAGAGGGATGCTGCAACACTGGGATCAGCAGTGCTTGGATCTGCAATTAAAGTGCTGCAATAGCCCTCATCCAGCTGAGGGAAAATAAGAGAGGAACAGCAATAATTATCCCAAAAAGGGTAGGGACAGGGACAGCAAAGGAGGGGAAGAAGTGGCCTCCACTACCTGGAGTGCAAATTGTCTTGTAGTTTTCCTTGAACTACTGATCATTGATTACTTTTAAAATCCTTTTCCCTTTGGGTCTAAGAAGCCTGGTTGAGGGAAGTCTGTTCTTTTTAATAAAATTGTTCCTAAATTTACCCATTAAACTATTTAAACCTTCTGGATGAAATTCAACTCCAAAGCATCTGCTCAGTCAATGTCAAGAACAACAAGAACACAAAAGAAAATGCAGATCCAGACTTGCCTGACCCCCAGGGCTCAGGAACAGGATTTGGGGATCTGTGGGCAAAAATCATGTGTTTGTAATGTAAACATCTACATCCATCTTCACACTGGTTGCCCTTCCTCACCTGAAGAGACAAGCAGGAACTTTCAGGGCATGAGTCACTCCAAACTGAAGGAACTGTCTAAAACAGGCAGAAGAGAATTTGCTCTGTACTGCTCCATCCAGGGAGCCTGAGGCTGGGTGGGTGGGGACCTAATCTGCCAATATCTGAACTTAAATGAGCCAAACCCCACAGAGCTGGGCTCATCTAAACAGAATCATCCCCTCCAGACAGCCCCATCCTCCCCTGGAATTCTCCAGGAGCAGGTGGAGATGGTACCTGGCAGGATCCCTATAAAGAAGTTGAGTGAATACTTGTGAGTGCTCTAATTTGTTCACAGCTTGGGGTTTTATTCCAAGATACAGCAACTTTGACATGTTGCTGTTCAGGAAAGGCCCTTGGCTCCAGCAGAATGTGCAGGTAAGCTCTAAATACTGTCCTGAATTTCTGCTCATCCAGCCCTGACTCATCTCCTGAGCAGCCACCTCTTCACTGCTGTGCACAGGATAAATGTTTCCTAATTCAGATGCAGGCTCAGAAGGGACTGAAAAACCTCAGATCCCAATTCCTGACAGTTTCACTTCCATCCACCTCTGATTCTTTCCCTGGGCAACCACAGAGTGCCCCCACCCAGCCCTGCCTGCTCTCTTCTGCACCTCCAGGTCACTCCAGTTGTGCCACCTGAGTCTTATTTTCCTCCTGAATCCAACCCCAATGTCACCCTGCAGTGACAAGTCCATCTGCCACACATTCAGCTCTGGAGTGAGCTCAGATCTGGTCTGGAAGGCTTTTTGGGTGGGGGTATTGTGGGGGGATCCCAAATCCAGAGGAGCTGAGTCTGGCAGGTTGTCCAGAAGAATCCACAAGCTGGCAAGTGGGAGTTCAGTGCAGAACCTGGCACAAAATTAGAGCTTGATCTAAACCACAGTGAAGCCCCTGAAGTTTCTCTTCTCTCATTCCCCAGACCTCTCCCACTGCCTGGGATTTGTGTACACACATCACATCCACAAAACCTTTGGGAAACAGGACCCCACAGGCACCCTGCAAGGCTGGATATTGGGTATTATAACCAGGGAGCTGGACAAAGCAAACTGGGCATTCTCCAGTTCTCAGAAAAGCTGCAGAGGTTTGGTTTCAGGAACAAAAGTTTTGGTCAGAAACACAGGCAGCTCCTGTTAAGTTTTAAGGGAAGTGAAAGCCCTGAGAGTGTCTAGAAATCCAGTGTCCAGTAAGGACAGCAAAGGGAAGTGTTACAGAACAGCTTTAAACTGAAAGAAAGTGGGGTTTGATTGGATCTTAGGAAGGAAATGATTCACTGGTGAAGCCCTGGCACAGGCTGCCCAGGGAATTTGTGGCTGCCCCATCCCTGGAAGTGTTCAAGGCCAGGTTGGATGGGGCTTGGAGCAACCTGGGATAGTGGAAGGTTTAGTGTCAGTATCACATCCTGAAGAGCAACCAGGAGGAGATGGAATCAAGAAACAGAGAAAACAAGAAAAAGAGAATGCATAAAATAATCCTTCCCATGGGCTATGTTATCCAGCAGTCCCCACAGTGCCCTTCTAGAACACAGTTTGGGATAAGGTTTTAACCTTCTTGGCTATCAGGACCTTCCACATCTTTCATCAAACCAACCTAAGAAAAAATCCAGGATGATTTCACTATTCACACATCACTTCCATTCTAAGCTAGTGGCCCTAAACAGGACTTGTTTGTGCCACTATTCAGAGCTTTCTATGAATCCAGGTGTGTTCCTGGAACAATCCAGAAACATGTCTCATTTCAAAGAATTCTCTCCCAAAAGGCTGCTTCCCTACAAAGGGGAGCACAGAAAATACAAAGGTGTTGGCACAGGATGAGTTTGGTTCATTCAGATAGATATTGGGGGGAAAAAAGGAATGTTCAGTCGTTCAGATGGAGCAGAATTGGCTCACTCAAGGCTCTAGATGAGTGCATTACTCATGGCTTTATAAAGCATTTTTGTCAGAGCCCTCCAGTGAATGGTTCTTCACAGATGGCCTGAAGCATCCAGGTGTGCCTTCCAGGAAGGAGGACATGCTGGGATGAGCTCTCAGCCTTGGGACAAAGGAAAAAGTCATTGTTCCTAAAAATGAGGGAGTCAAGAGTGCTCCAGTGGTTTGGAGCCACTCCAAGCTCAAAAGCTTCTCTGGTGAAAATCAGGACAGGGCCACCTCTCCTCCCTTGGCTGAGGAGGGTGGGAAATAAAAGGACAAGTAATTTGTAAAGTGAGTGAAGCAGAGCAAGGTTCTGCAGGGAACAATGGAGAAAAAGGATTCACAAAAATGGGGAAAACCATGCAGAGAGCAAATGAAGAGATCCTGACCTCAGCCAGCACAGGGTGGACACATGGACAGAGCTGAATCAGAAGAACAGAACATGCTGGAGAACACTGATTGTCCAGGGTTCTCCTAGAGGAAAGTTTCTAATAACATTTAACTTTGCCAGCTTTGAGTAAAGACATTTTTTAAAACCCTCCTGTGCCCAATGGCCAGAGCACACAGAGGACATAATGCATCTGGGCAGCTGATGAAGAGGGACCTTCTCAACAGGACTTAGCAGCCTGACTATAGATTTTCGGAGGAATTTGACAATCCTGGAGGAGTAAACATTACTGGACTCAGTAAACAAAGCTATCAGCACTCCTCCAGCACAGTCCTGTGTGCAGGGTCAGTATGAAGACATGGGAATAATTCAAAATGTGGTTCCACTCCTGGTGCCTGAAAAGGGAGTTAATGCCACAGGTTGGACAGATTGTAACATGAGCCTAAGAGCCTGAAAAGGTGACAAATAGGACATGACACACACTCACCCACGCTGTCTAAAGCAGGCAGGCAGGCAGCTCTTCCACCTGAGGAGAGCACTGACATCTCCCCAGGGCCACATTTAATTCTTCTGACAGCTCCCACCACCTTCCTGCTCATGGAGGGATGCTGTGACAGGGCTGCATCCCCACCACTGACACTTCTGAGCACACAGCTAAGTGCCAGGTGGGACAGATGATCCCAGTGAAGTGTCAGAGGATGGAAAAACCAAAACAACCTGCCAGCAGCTTCCATGTTTTAAACATAGAACCATGGAATGGTTTGGGTTGGAAGGAACCTTGAAGATCATCTCATTCCAACCCCCTGCCATGGGCAGGACATCTTCCACCATCCCAGGTTGCTCTAAGTCTCATCCAACCTGATCTTGGACATTCCCAGGGATGGGCAATGGTGAGGCTTGACCAGGCAAGGGATTTCCAATAGCTTTGAGGAAATAAGGATCAAATCTTCTTGTTTCCTGCAGGGATTCAGCTTGGCTGTGGGGTGAGAGCTTTGTTTCGCATCCATCCCCAAACAAAACCAACTTCCAGCACCCTCAAACTGTGCACCAGCTTGTGGTGAACCTGATGTTCAGGCAGATAATTCATTCTGCTTTATGCCCCCAGGAATTTCCTTCTGTCACTCCTTACCTGCTAACAGCACAGATGAGGGAAAGAGATTAGGTGGAAGATGTTTCTGCTTTGTCTGGTTAAAAGGGAAAATATAGAAGAGCACAAATGACACAGAAAATGAGTGCTTTGATGATAAAACCAAATCTTAGTGGTGCAGCATCACCAGAACTCTCTCTGGTGATGCCACTGGCTGTAGGTCTCAATGTTTTACAAAGGGGGTGTCTTTAATGTCTTCTGACAAAAACGGAAACCAAAGCAGAAAACAAAAGAAAAACACATAAAACCAACCAAAAAAAAAAAAAGCCCTCAAATGCAAAAGAACTTAAGGAAACCCCAACCCACAAAAACCCCACCCAAAAACCCACAACAAAACTGTCAGTTGGTCTCTCTGCCTCCAAAAGCTCCTTACAGAAAAAAATAGACAAAGCAGTAACAAACCCCCCCTAAATATTTCACACTCTGTTCCCAGCATTTGAATGTCTCTAAAATACCTTTCCATGGGCCAGTGTACATTGATGTCCACATCTATCAGAGATGTGAAATATTTAAATGTTCTCCTCAAAATACCCTGGTCTGCCAGCAAAGAGCCAACAGAAAAAGGGAGAATTTGTGTGGAAAAAGGAGTGGGAAAAGGGAAAGAAAATAGTTGGACTGTTTTTCCTGGGGGGAAGAGAAAGACTTCAAATTTCAATTGAGAAATTTTGGACATGAGGAAAACAATAAGATTAGGCAATTAGGAAGGTGAAATCTGAGATGGGCATCGGTGATCAGGACACCTGGGAAGAGGATCTTGGAAAGAAAACAATGTTTAGAGCAGCAGGAGGAGCAGAAAACCTCTGAGCATTGCTAGAAGTCTCAGCCTGGCTGTCAGGATCAACTCAGCTGAGCAGAAAATGCCTTTGAGCAACAGGGCTAAAAAGAGAACAACAGGAAAAGAAACCAAGTGAGATTACTATGCAAAGAGCTGAAATTCAAGAGAAAGCCAAATATAGCACCAAAAAAAAAGAGAACTCACATGGAGCCCCACCCCAGCTTCTGTTCACTGGCTTCTCCAGAGAACTGGAGGTGAAAATATAATTTTACTAATGCAAATTGGAATAGTTACACATGAAAATGATTTAGCTTGAATAATTGAGAACAACAACAAGAGCTGGGTGTGAAGGGGTATGGAAACTGATGTGAGGTGGAAGCCACTCAGACAGGAAAAACGTGCTCAGATGGGATGGTGGGAGTGGCACCATCTGGCTGAAAGTCAACAAAAGTAAAGCTTTTTTTATATGTAGGAAGAAGAGGGGGGGAAAAATGATCCAGACAGCTCTCAGCAGGTTAATCTGGGTTAAATAGACAGGACTTTTGAACAGGACTCGAAAGAAAGAGTGGTGGAAAGTGGCAGCAAATTGAGGTGGGGACAAAATAGAAAATGTGGTTTATTGAAAATAAATCATGACAAGGTAACTTATAGGGTTGTTTTATAAAGTAATTGTTTGGTTTGAGGTGGTTTTTTTGAGGAGGGAGAGATGAAAGTCAGTGGATTTAAACTTTCTGGACCTCGGTAAAAAGTCTGATTCTGTGCTAAAAGGAATGACTGCCATAACAATGGACACAAGGATTAATAAAACTGGAAGGAAACTAAAGGAGATGGCCCAGTGAGGCTGTGAATTCCTCATCCCTGGAAGTGCTCAAGGCAAAGCTGGATGGGGTCTTGGAGCAACCTGGGATGGGGGAAGGTGTCCCTGCCTATGGCAGAGGTGGAATGAGTTTTTTTTTTTAATCACTTGTGTGCACACACCTGAAAATGGCCAATCCAGATCTGCCTACGACTAAAGATGGGGCAAACATCCTTAAAAAAGGACAGAAAGGGATAATTTAAAGGATGCTGATTGGAGTAATCAGCTCTTCACAGCCACATCCTCCTTGCTTTAGCAACCCCTGCCTGACTGGCACCTTTTCCATCAGGAGCTGGATCTTTCCTGGCTCTACCCTAGCATCCCTCAGTCACATCAAATTAGGACAGCAATAACACTTGAGAGCTCCCCCAAAAACTGCAGCTCCTGCAGCATGGCTGCAATTTCCTGACTGGAAAGAGAAGGGGGGGGGAAAAGGGAAAATTAAAAAAAAGAGAGAAGAAAAAAGAGCAACTAAATTCAACTTCTGTTCTGGGGAAGAAAGCATGAAAGTATGGCAACAATTTTTCTGACTCTCCAAAACTCCTCAAGTGTGTAAAATCAATTAGTTGAGAGACAGGCAGCAGCATGCTGAGCAGCAAGAGTATCAGTGAGGAGCACAGGGAACATCTCCTGCCACAGCAGTCACCTCCAGAAGGGTGAGAGAGGAGGAAAGTAAAAACTGCTGGGAAGAAATCAGCTTATTATTTTTGCTTCTTCTTAAGTGCCTTTCAAACCCTGACTGCAACATGGAATAACAGAGGAGGAGGCTCTCAGGAGGTCACCAGGATTTCAGCTCCCAAATGCCTTTCTGAGGTGGGGTGATTTCAGACTGATACTCAGCCCCTCTGTGGATGCTTAAAAATATCACAGCCCTGCACAAAGTCAGTAAAAACGTGGCCATTTTTGCTGATCTGGCCTAGGGCACTCCTGACACTCTCAGTGGTTCTGAGCAATGATCTGACAATACAATTCTGAGACAGCCAGGAGCTCTGAATGCAAGAGGCTGAGCCTCAAAAAATATTTAATCCTATTGGTGACACTGTCATTGTCACCCCCTGAACACAACCAAGGATTAACCAATTCTCCTCACTGCTGGAAGTTCATCCAACAGAGCAGCAGAGTCTCACAGGTGTGAGTTATCCCTTCTCTTCCTTGTTTTTACAACTTGTCCTGTAGTAAATCTGGCCAAGGGATTGCCCCAGACACCCCCAAGGAGAGGATGCAGCAGAGGCATCGTGGTGACCACAGCACAGGCAGTGCCTGGTGCTGTCTAATCTCTGAATTGCAGAAAAACTGGCTGGAAGGGATCTCAGGAGGGCTGGGGCAGCCTTCAGCTTGAAGCTGGACTCACACCAATATTACTCTTGCTCAGCCACAGATTTCTCTACCCAAAAAACCTCCCAGCATGGAGACTGCACAACTTTCTGGGTGATTTGTTTTGTTTTACAACCCTTGTAGTGCAGAAAACTGCATTATTTGTAGTTGCTCTTCAAGACCTTCTGACTACAACCTTGTGGTCAAAGAGGAGTCACATCTCCCCCTTTTACACAGCAAATGTTCATCTACACAGCCAGGTGAGGTGCCCCCCTTCTTACCCTCACAAATAATAACCATGAGATTTGCATTGGCAGCCTGCTTGCAGGGTAAATTGTAAGACAAAATGAAGTCACAGAGGTTTCCAATAACCTGGAATAGGCAGGATTGCACCTCGTTTCCAGGTGGCTGGCACAATGTACACCCTGCCTCACCAGTGAGAATGGCATTGTAGGAATGATTAAAGGTCTGGGAAACCTGCTAGGATAAAATAATAATAATAATAATAAAGCTAGGATTAAAAAAATCTAGGATAAAAAAAAAAAGGCCAATTAAAAAATAAAAGCCCATCTAAACTTAGGGAGACAGTAATCAAATGTGCAATCAATCACAACCAGCAAGTGCCTAAACAGTAAGATTTCTTCCCAAGGATATCTATTTAATGTGGAAAAAAAAAAAAAAAGGTTTAAATTTTAGGGACTGAACTCTCTAATGAGATAAATAAGGATTAGAAGCAAAGCTTTGCTTGGGGATGGTTTAAACTGCCTGGCAGGACTGGCCAGATGAGCCCTTCTGGAGTTTCTCTCCCAAATCATTTGGGTCTGTTTGTACTGCAGGTCCAAGGAAGAACAAGAACCTGATGGTTGGAGCTATGCAGGTGGTAAAATTAAATTTCACAGAGTCAAACAGGTTGAGCTCCAGAGGTCCCTTCCAAACTCAGCTGACCTGGTTCTGCATGAAAATGATGTTGAGTTTGCCAAGAGTAAAGGGAGAAGGTGTAATTCTTGGGATTTTTCTTTTAACTATCAAAAAAAAATCCAACCAAGATTGGGAGTCCATAAGGGCCTGACTATTTTATCCCTGTTTAAAAGTAAGAAATCCCAGCAAAGGTTTCCATAACCTTTTGTCCCATCCTTTATCAGTGTCCCCATAGATCCTAACCCATTCCTGGGCTTCTCTCTGCTGACCATCAAAAAGACTTGACCTATATTTTGAAACTCTAGCTTTCTGTGGCTGTAACTTAAGGCTTAAATTTGTAGTTCTACCCTACCAAATCTGTGGTTCTAACCAGACTGGTTATGGAGCTTTTCTTTCCCCCTGCTTTCTATTTGCAGAAGTTTTACCAAATACTTAAAGACAAGTTGTGAGTTGTCCCTCAGTGCTTCATTTTCTAGAATAAATATCCCCAGTGCTTTTATTTTTTATTTCCATGGAATTTTTCAGACCTTTTGTCATTCTTCTGGCCCTGCCTGGACTCCAATTTCAAGTGGTTTTACCCCAGAACAGATACACGTGCTCCAGTTAAAAGTCTGTCAGGGATTATTTGCTTCTTTTCCCTTGGCCAAAACAAAAATTTGGTTCCAATTTGTTGTTTATCTTACTTGCAGCCTAACTGCAGCCAAAAGTAAAAGGGGTTGTCTATGAGCTCAGCCCGACCTCTGTAGAAAAGGAACTAAGACAAAAAACCTCTGAGAAATTCTGATTTTGCAGGTGGAGAAGTGCATAAAGCTGGGCAGGACAAAAAGTTCTGTCATGAACAGAAACCCAGGGTAATTTTTCCAGGTCCCTTACCTAAGTCTTAGTGACATAACCACCTTTCAGCAAATTAAAATATCAGTGCACCAGATGAACTTTGTGTTGCAGAGTCACAGCTGAACAGGGAAGATGAACTGCAAGGAATAACATCAACCCCAAGGAAAAGCAGGAAAAATCCCAGAAAAGGGCATCCCCTCCATCCCCTCAAGCAAAACCACATATTCCAATAGCTTTTGGATATGGATTCATGTTGAAACAGAAGGGTAAAAATACAGCCTTGTCCTGCAAAATCAACACCAAATGACAAAAAAAGGAATTCTTAAAAAACAAACCCCAACATTTCCTCATTTTAGTTCCTCTCCATTCACCCAGCCCAGCAGCTCGCATGCACATGGGTGAGCCTCACTGAGGAAATTTCACAAATTCCTTGGAATTCCCTGTTTAACAAGGACTGTGTTGTCTTCAACCATCAGGAAGTTTGGACAATGAAGGAATGAAGATAATCAGGGAATCTTCAGGTGCACCTGAAGAGCAACCAGTGTAATATCTTCACCTGCAATCCCCAGCCAGCAGCAATGTCCTGTCAGGATTTTAATTCAGGATGCAACTGGAAATAAGGTGACACCTGCAAAGCCACATAATGGATGACTCACAATGAATCCAGCCAGGTTTACCCTTCAAGAAGGATAAATCTCATGGCTTCAAAATGGTCTGGACTGGGCCATGGATGAGGGGTGGAGTTGGCAGGGTTAAGGGTTGGGCTTGATGATCTTTGAGGTCTTTTCCAATCTAAGCATTTCTAGGATTCTGTGGATGCAGAGGTGAAATTGCACAAGCAGATGAAAAACTCCTTTAAAACTCTTTCTGCAACAGCTTGAGCTGCCATCAAAGTTTCTAATCACAAAATGCCTTTGAGGAAACAACCACAAAAACCATCCTAAAGGATTAAGGTGCTTCGTTAAAGAATAAAAATAATAATGATTAAAAAATCCAGCTCCTCTTCCCTCCAAAGTTTGACCTTGAGCAGAGTTTACTCAGCCACATCACACACTCCTGGATATCCCAGATTTCCTACAGAATGCATCCACCACATGAACACTTCAAGCATGGACACGTAACAAACACAGCCCAGAGAATTTTCTAAAAACATTAACTGACAAAACCCAGCCAAGTTCTTGAGCTGCCATCCATGCCCCATGAAGAGGAATATGTTCTATGAACAGAGATATCTCCACAAACAGTGATACCAAACAGGAGATCCCCCTTTGCCTGTGTTCTACTGACTGCAGGCTGAGTTTAATGTACACCACATTCTTTTTTCTTCTCTGGTTTTATGAATTGTACCAAATTTAAAAAAATCTGTAAATCTGTTAACAAAACAGCACTTAAATTGTTCATAATAACATTAAAACCACCCCCCTGTGAAATGAATGAGATTCCCCTCTCATGTCCTCTCTGTGGACTGTGGGAAATTTCCCTGTGCTGTTTAGAGTGTTTATTAAAATTGGGTTTTGAGTAAACAATTGTTGTAGGGAATTGATCACTGCTCTGTTGATCCTCTGCACCTTTCCAGGGAACACCATCCCAACAATGCCATGAGGATGATATTATCCTACACCCACTGCCAAATTGCCATCCCTGTCTTCCAGAAAGCAACACCAGAATGTTGTAGGAGCCTATTAAAATATCCCTGCTGTCCTCCAAATGATGCTTCAGTAATAAAACCCATCTTCCTCTTGTGATCTCTGCATCCTGACAAAAAACTTCCTCCTCCCAATGACCAGCCACCAGTTTGAGGATGGGGACCTCCTTCACCTCCTCTTGGTTGTCCTGTTTATGAAATCATGGAATCATGGAATGGTTGAGGTTGGAAGGGACCTTAAAGCTCCTCTCATTCCAGCCCCTGCCATGGGCAGGGACATCTTCCAGCACACCAGGTTATTTTTTGCTCACAGGTCATAGTTCTCCTGGAAAGAAGGGCCAGGCCACCAAAGACACGATGGTGATCCAAGCCAGGCACAGTTTCCCAATGGAAATGATTAACTTGGAGTAAAAACTTCATCCCAGCTCAACCATGAATTAAAAAGGGGGGAATCGGAAGTGAAAACAACTAAGTGAACCAACAACCCAGTGTTTACTAAACTAAGGCAAACAGAGATGAAGAAATACAAACAAAGCACCATGAAATTTAGATGAGAACCTGTAGACATCAGGAACACTCTGCAGCTGGTAAAGATAAGAGATTATTGATAAGTTAATCTTTTTAGTTGTTTTCTTGGTTTGGCTTTTTTTTAAATTTGATTTGTTTTGCGTTTGGTTTCCTTGGAATTTTTTGAGTTTGGAACTTTTTTTAAACAAAAACATTACAACAAACAAAATTTTACAGACTGTACACTCCAGTAGAGGAAAGTTCAACATGTAATAATTTTGATCTGCATTTGGAAAGCAGCAGGGCAACACGCATGGCTCTGCTGATGACAGAGAAGCTTTTTCCAGCTCATTAGTAACAAAGGCAGATGTTAAACAGCATCCACGAGAGATAAACATTTAAAATTAGCAGGCCTGGACAACTTGCACCTAAGAGCATTTGTAAAAGCTGGCTGAGATCTGTTTGAACCCAGCCAAATGCAAAACCTGGACTCGAGAAAGAACAGACTCAGCACAGACCTCCAGTACAGCAGCCTGGATTTTGGGAAAGAGTTGATGTGGCAGGGAATTTGGGGATTAAAAGAGGTAAATAATTCCACATTAACTCCCAGTGCGTGCTGCTGGGAAAAGGCAAACACGAGTGTTTGCTGGATAAACTGAGCAGAGAGGAAGGACAAGAAGAAAATTCTCCTTTTTTACACAGCACTAGGAAGATCTGCCCCATGACACCACGTCAAGAATTTTAAAAGGCCAATAAAAACCAAAGGAGGGTGTGGAAAGGAAGCACAAAAGGAAGTAGAGGAGCTCTGCATCCTTCTGGATGCCCTCAGGTTATCTCAGTAGCCACTGGGAGCCTGTTCAGGCAACTCAACCAGGTGTTGAATGAGCTCAGAGGCCCTTTGCTACCAGAAAATTCAATCTAGCAGAGTAAAGCAAATGGGACATGAACTGAAAACCTCTGAAAATCCATAACCCTCTCCAGATTATCTCCAATAATAGCAAGGGCCAGGGGAAGTGTGTTGGGCTGCCCATCTCAGCCCCTTAAAAAGCAAAGTTCAGTGGAGCACGAGTTACATTTTATCAGAAACAGGTTGTTGGACTCAGCTTACTGGAGGTAACTGGTGAAAATTAGCTGCTTTTAATAACTTGCCAAATAAAATAATCTGTCCTTCCCATCAGGGATTACTCTAATCTTAATATAGCTCCAACTGCACAGACTTCCTGGGTTTTGATGTCAGATTTTGGCCCAGGCACTGAGATTTTACATTTTCCTTGGACTTTCCCAAGTAGCTGCTGGCTTTCACTGATGAAAGACAACTTACTCTTGTTTGGAAAAAAAACCCCACATTTAAATAATGAAGTTTCAATAATGTTCTCAACTGCAAGAGGAGGAAATGCTGCTCAGATGTCCTTGAAAATTCCACTTTAGGGGCACTTCTCTTTAACACCTTTGGGTTGGAAAAAGCCAGGTCAAGGTCTAACTATCAATATCATGGAGCAAGAACAGGAAAAGAAAAATCATAATGATCCTGCTGGAGCCACAGATGCTGTCCATTCCCAAAGTTTCATCAGGAAACTTGCAATATCTTCTTTTTTCCATGGTCAGTACATCCTGGTCTAGTGGAAGGTGCCCCTGCTGAGAGCAGCAGCTTGGAATGAGATGAACTTTAAGATCCCTTTCCTCCAAAGCCATTCCATGATTCTGTGATCCCAGCCAAGACAGGAGCAGCAGCAGCCTTCAGGTCACCTTGGTGGCACAGAGAAGAAAGATGCCAAACCCCTGTAATCCAGCTGATGAATAAATGAGAAATAATTTTGTTTTTTTCTGAATAATTTAATGATTTTTGCTCCTGATTTTGCTGGTGTTTGGGCTTGCCCAAAGTGACCAGGAGCTATTGGTATTTCACCAGTGCAGCCCAGTGACATGGAGCTGGTCCCTGTGCACACAGGAATAGACAGAGAAATTGCACCCCAAGGCAGAATTCCTTTGTCTGAAGTTTGTTGCCCAAGTCCCAGGTGAAATTCTTAAGAGCTGGGAGAGCCATGGTCCAAGAAAAGGTGTCTGAGGGACCTGTCCCCTCTGCTGACCTCAGCTTCCTAAGCTGGCACAAAGCCCTACCTGGGGCAGATAAATCCAACCTCAGACCTCCAGTGACCACAAAAGCAGAGTATGACATTTAGTCTGCACTCCAGTCCCACCCTGGGGATGTTTTTACAGGACAAAAGGAGGATCTGATCCTATTCTCACTAAAAGTGAAGGATGGCTGGAGTCTCCCTGTCCTCTGCATAACATCTCCCTCTGTTCCATGTGTGGGAGAAAGAAATCCATCTTGAATGAAGGACATGCTCTGCAATTCCAGAGAGGAGACACCACTCCTACTGTTTTGTTGTTGTTGTTTTTTCTGTTCCCCAAAGCAAGGACATCCATGTCATCAGTTCTGGGCTTGCTGGGCCTCACAAGCCCAGCTTGGGATGGGGCCACAGTGAACTCTGTCTACACCTGCCCCTCAGGAGTTATTTGGATGTTAGAGAATGAGTGGATTGTGCAATCCCTGTGCCTGCAGATGTGCTGTGGGATCCCACTTTAACCCTCTTGCTATCCGAGGTGCCCCATCCCATAAAGGAGGATTGCACTGCTCATGGTTTATCAGACTCATCTGGGTCTTAACCTGGCAGCAGGGACCTAAAAAGCATCTTCAGGCCTGGGATTTCCCAACCCAATTGTTTTACTCTTCTGGCAGAGTTCAGCCTTTTCCCTGAGGATCCTCAGAGCTGGAAATGCCTCTCAGTGGCACAAGCTCACACTGCCATGGCAGAGGTTGGTCCAGCAAGGGAAGCTCTTCCACACAAGAAGTTCAGGCTATTGCCAACAGGAAAACCATGTTTAAGGTCAGGAGTCCTCCAGAAACTCTTCCCAGCTCCACAGCCCACCAGCCAGCCCAGTGAAAAATGAGGATTTTTTGTTCCACAGCCTGTGCTTTGCCCACTGCAGTGAACATCATGTACACCATCACCTGGTTCCTACCATGAACTTCCCTTAACTGGGTTTCCTGCCCTCAAGGCTTCCTGCTCAGAACATCCCATTCCCAGCCTTGCACACGTTACTGAGGGCCAGTTTTTGTTGATGAGAATTTATGGCACTTTTAAATCACAGCCAAACCAGTACCAGGATCCAGCTGTGCCCCGTGCATCCATCACAGGTTTATCAGGCTGTGAGCATTTCTGGGAGAAACTGGCTTCTCCAAGTGTGGAAATGCAGCTTAGCCCCTTAATTTCACTCCTAAATTCCCAGGTTTGTTCTTCAGGGAATCACACAGAAGGCACAGCAGCAGCAGAACGGGGTGAGGACAGAGAAGAAGCACCAAAGTCTAAAATCAAAAGGCTGAAATCATTAGGACCTTTTTCACAAGGTGTGTGTGCTAATGTAAAGGCTGTTACTGCTGTAATTACAGCTGTGCTTACAGCTAATGGATGTGCCTTCCATGCTCACAGGGCTGCAGGCAGGGAAGGAACCTTCTCCTTCCACAGCTTTTCCAGCCTGGGCATGGAGCCATCCATCCACAGCACGCCCAGAACTGAGCCTTGCAAAGAGCTGGAGGAAAATCAAACTCAGTAACTCTGCCCCACTGATTTACAGTGACACTCCAGACTGCAGTTGTGGTTATACAGCCTGGAAATATTCTTATGGGTGAATAAACAAAATAAGTGAATATTTTTTTATTCACTTTTTATTAAAGTTAGTTAGTTAGTTAGTTAATTAGTTATTCATTTAAAGTATTATTTATTTCACATTTTTATTAAAGCAAGAGCTTTCAGAGTTCGGGATTGAGTTTATAGTCATCACCTTGCTGTGTTTCTGCTCCTTTCTGTGTGTCAGCCTTTGGGGGAGATTTGTGACATTCATCTCCTTGGTGACACAAGTTGACATCAGACAGTTGTTTCTGGAGGTATTTGACAGCAGCATCTCTAAACCTGGACCAGGTAAGACTGAGCAGTATAAGGAGCAAAATAACATCTTTATTTTCTCCTAGGTGAACACACATTTTCTACCAAGCATGGCCAGAAATCCCCTGGATTCAGCCGAGCACCAGCTCCAGGCTTTGCTACCCAAAATTAAATACAGGATAGGAAATAGAGGGAAGTGCTTTCCTCAGCATCAAAGTACAGCGAAATGTGCAGATCTTCTCTGAAAAACCTTCATTTAAAAGCAAAAAAATCAAGGTTGGCTCCCCAGAGTGCAGCATCCCCCTGGGATGGCAAAATGAACTCCTTAACATGTGGAGTCAGAGCAGGGATGTCTGAAAGATGGGAGAGGAAAAAAAAAAAATCACATTTCTTCCGAGAAGCAGGGAAATTATCCCTGACCTGGGATCCAAGCCACTGTGGATTAAAACTCTTTGGAACAAGAAGACAATCACACTTTTTTTCTCCTTATACACAAAGCAATTTGCCTCTTCAATGGCACAAGAATTAAATCCAGCTGGAATGGCTTTTTAATTAAAATCATACTTTGCTTATCAGAGTGAGAGCACTTAGCTGATGACAAGGGAACGTGGCAAACTCTGGCATCCAGTTCCCCACTATTCCCTGTGCCCCCAACTCCCTGTGTAACCTTTTGCAGACTGCCCCACCTGAGCTCTCCTCACCCCATCTATGGATCAGAAAAAGTCATGTAGGACACACAGAGTCTCTGTAAAAGTCAAGACAAAAGCTCCTTCCCTGAATCTGCTGGAGTTCAGTTTGCTGAATCCTGGGAATTTTCTCAATTAAGAGTCTCCATACATTTAATTTCATTTCATGGCTGTGTTTTTATATCCATAGACAACTGAAATGTTTCTCACTGTCCT
This sequence comes from Peucedramus taeniatus, assembly GCA_013400575.1. Classification (NCBI taxonomy): domain Eukaryota; kingdom Metazoa; phylum Chordata; class Aves; order Passeriformes; family Fringillidae; genus Peucedramus; species Peucedramus taeniatus. The sequence goes on along the minus strand of WBNO01014657.1, from coordinate 24,351 downwards.
GGAAGGCCAAAGGCTGAACCCATTCCTGGCAGGTTCCCCCCACTCCAATGCTTCAGGAGCTCTTTCTTCCCAAGCATCATCACCCACGCTTGCTGCCAGACTGGGACCACAAAATTCCCAGCTCAGGACAGGGACAAGGCTGGGTCACACCCTCTCAAGGGGTCCCCTGAGGAACACCCCACATCCCTGGGGTCACTGGGAGGTGCTGCCTGTGCCACTCGTGGGTCTCAGCCCCCTGGGGCTGCTCCTGTCACAACTTCCAGGAGCATTAACCAGGCTCACCTCAGCCCAGCTAAGCTGATTTATCCTGCCCAGGGTGGTGGCTGCAGGGCCAGGATTTTCCCAAGCACAGCCTTGGAATTAAATTCCAAGGGCCCAATGAATATGTGACAGAATTCCTGAGGGCTTTTATCTCCCTGTGTCCTTTGCCAGCTCCTTTGGGGGGAAGGGATGCTGGGGGAGATGCTGGAGCTGAGGTCTTGGACTTGTCCTGTTTGCAGTGATCCTTTGGGAATTCCCTTGAAATAGCTACAGGAACTCAGCAGCATTTTCCTTACAGGCAGAAGGGAGATTAGATGCTACTTCCATCAGGAAAGACACATTTCTTAGCTTCAGTAAAATGATTTCAGCCACAAGGTGCTGATTTAGGCTGAGTTAACCATCTCCCAAACCCAAGAACTCTTCATGTTGCTCTTCCCCATAATGAAGGAAATGCAGCTTTTCCCTTGCACTCCTCCTGTCCCCTCCCTCCTGACTTCCATCACACCACTTAAATATCACCATTCTGCAGGGAAAACCCACTGATAAACACCACAATAGACACCTGATCTCAGTGGCCAGAATTTCTCAGATTCTTAAATACTTTTAAACTCCAAACTTAGCCCAATATTACATTTCTAGGCCTGAAAACATTCCTCCCCAATTAAGTCTGCTGCTGTTGAAGGGAGTTAGAGAACCCCAGACTCCAAGGCTCAATAGGATTGAAACTGATATTTGTGATAGAACTTTCAAAAGTGAAACTCTTCCACTCTGATCCATGGCACAGGTCATGATCCCTTCTCTGAGTGGGTTGGACTGACAGCCTGAGAATCAGGAAAGTGGCATTTCCCTCCTTCCCAGAAATGGCTCTGCCATCAATTAAAGATGTGGCCATCCTGGCCATGTTCTGGCCTGGAAAGAAAATTTAAAAACAAGATTTTTTTCTTTATTTATTCACCCCTCTGTTAAGAAAAGTAACTGAGGACTTCTGAACATATCCAGTCTCTTGATGGGAAGAAAAGGGGGAAAGGCCATTCCGTTTTTCCTTCCTTGTTGAATAAGAATGAAAATCCCCAAGGATAAATCCCTTCACCCCCTCTCAACTTTACAAAAAAACCCACCATGATGAGATTATTCATCAAGTGAAAGGTTAGAGTTTTTGTTAAGGGAAAATACCTTTGGAAGGCAAAGAGGCAGCAAGGTCTAATTTAAAGAGACCACTCACCAATCTTTATATCTTGGCCTTAAGATCAATTAAATTCCATTTCCCAGTAGCCACAAGCCCCAGTCTCAGAGGGCAGCTCTGGTCACTCACTGATGAGCTCTGCAGAATTTTAATGGGTTCCCCACTGCAGACCTCACTGTTGGGGTACGAATTCAATTTTAGATTTCTCTCCCTCCTGCCCCTTGTAAGCAGCTCATGTCCCTGTGCATGTGGGGCTGGAGGTGCTCAGTGCATCTTTTCTGGTGAGAAGCACAATTTTTAATTTTGCTGTTGTTATTTTAGCACAGTGTGAAGAGTCTGGGTGAGACTCTCTATTGCTCGTACGAGGACAATCAAAAATATGAATCTTCCTCCCCATTCCAGTTATTTTACAGGAAATGGGCCACATCTGCTGGGTGAAACACCCTGCTGGGACTGTCACCCAACCCCTGTGTGACCACTGGGCACATGGCCTGTGCCATCCTGATGGAAACCATTCCCTGGCTCTGCTCCCTGACAAAACATTCCTTTCCCTTCATGGCCACGATCCCCAGGACACTTGGCTGGCCCAGGAAGGCCAGATGGATGGATGAATGGATGGATGGATGGATGGATGGATGGATGGATCCCTCAGAACAAGGGGTGATGTTGGCAGAGGGCAGTGAGCCCTGTCACACGTAGAGCAAAGCTGTCCAGTTGGCTTTGAGCTTCTGCCACGCAGACACACCCCCCAGCATGTCCACACACACTAACAAATTCCAAAATAAAGAGCCTAGAGGAAGATTGTCAAAAGAGGACTCATCACTGGGACCCTTCCACCAGGGATCTGGCAAACCCACAGCACTGGTGGGACTGGGCTCTGTGGAGACACCACTGAAGTCTCCCAGTACTTAGAGGAGGTTTATAAAAAAGAGGGAGAACAATTCTTCACATGAGCAGATAGATATTGGACAGGGGAAGGGCTCTAAACTAAGAGGAGAGATTTATTAGATGTCAAGAAGAAATTCTCCACTGTGAGAATGGTGAAACACTGGCACAGGGTGCCCAGAGAAGCTGTGGCTGCCCTGGATCCCTGGAAGTGTCCAAGGCCAGGCTGGACAGGGTTTGGAGCAGCCTGGGACAGTGGAAGGTGTCCCTGCCCAGGGCAGGGGTGGAATGGGATGGTTTTAAGATCCTCTCCAAGCCAAAACATTCCATGACTCTGTGATGACTACACAAACCCCTCGAGAGATCCTGCCCATCTCTCAACAAACCACATTGGGTTTCTACACTGGATTTTTATTTCTAAACCAGAAGAAATGTTCCTCTTTCTAGGATGACCTGTTCCCATCTCCTACTCTCACCTGGCTGAAAGTCAAACACAGATCCAGCTCCAAGCTTCACCAAGCTCCCATTCCTGCACTGCCAGGTAGATGCATAACTGCACCATTGCTTTGCTCCTGCTAAAGGTGGCTCTGCCTTGCTCAGTTTTTCCTGACAGGAGAGCAGGAGGGTGGGCACAGCGCTGGGAACGGGATCACACCTCACTCCCTCACTGCTGCAAACCTTCCCACACCCAGCTAAATCCAATCCCATTGAGAATGCAACACTCCTGTACCTTTTACTAAACACTCCTTACTTTTACCCATTGAGAATGCAACACTCCTTACTTTTACTAAAGTAAAAGGCACTGGCCCTTTACTTTAGAATCATAAAATCCTTAAAGTTGGGAAAGGCCTCTGAGATCACTGAGCCCAATCATAAACCCAGCTCTGCCATGCCCACCACTAAACCATGGCCTCAGCATCACCTTTACACATTTTTTGGACACATTCAGGGAGGATGATTCCACCACCAACAGGAGTAGCCTGTTCCAAAGCTTGACAACACGTTCAGAGAAGAAATTTTTCCTAACACTTCCATGAAGAAAAAGATGCTTCCATTCCCCAATGTCATCACGAGTCCATGTCATCCCCATGACATCAATTAGCAATGCTAATCTAGCCAAACATTAATTACAATGCCTTTAGGATGTAGGCAGAAAAAAACTGAAAAGAAACAAGGCAAAAATGAGTTTCGTTTCCAGGTTGGGTTTTAGGCATTCAGCCACAAGACCACCCCCAGAAGAAAGTTCATTTTCAGAGTCTGGAAGTGAGCTGAGCTTCCCAGCTTTATCCTGAACTCTCCATCTGTAGCTGAATTTGTTGGTTCATCTCCTTCTCCTGCTGGTTGCCCCAGTGGATGCTGTTCCTTGCCTGTACTTTTCCCCAGGCTACTCTGCAAGGGAAATCAGCATTTATTTTTAGGTCCATTGCTCTCTGACTGGTTGGGCTCTCCTCCCAGGGCTGCAATATATATTTAATACTTGTTTTCAGAGCTGACAGCCCACGAAGTTTGAGTGGTGAACTGGCACAAGGCAAGAAATCATTATAAAGGAGAGGGGCATCAACCTGCCAAACATTTTAACTCCCCTGCTGGAAAGAGAGACTTGAGAATCCTCAGCAATCCCATGGTGGGGAAGGAAGCAAGAATCAAAGACACAGCTGCTGTTAGAGGAGGATGATGATGGTGATGATGATAGCTTCGCTGTGCAATAACAAATCCCAAAAACAGATCCCAAACAGATCTGCAGCAGAGAGGGACATGAGGGGGGTACACAATCAGAGCAATTTGCAGAGGGGAAAAAAAAGTCCATGCTGGAAAAAGGCAGTACAGGAGAGAGGAGTGCACTTGGGCTGCTCAGCATCCCAGGGCTGGAGCTCTGGGAGGTTCCTGGACATTGGTGACCTAGGTGGGACCAGCAGAGCCAGGGCTCATTCCCCACGAGGGATCCAGCTCAGATCTGGAGCTGGATCCAGCTCAGATCTGTGATCATTCCACAGTGGATCTCCCCAGGGGCTGTGCTTCCCAATCCTCTGCAGCTGGGGCTCAGGACTCCTGCCCGTGTCACCACAACCTCCATCCTGTCCCTCATCCCATTTCCCCAGGCAATTCCATGCTGGGCTCACAGGTGCTGGCCAGACCCTGAGCTCTCCACCACAGCCTGCAGCAGTCCCATGGATTCTTTTCCCTTCCCACCTCATTCCAAAGAGCAGGGACAGTGCTGGTGAGGGGTCTTCCCTTCAGGAAAACACCACCTTTCCTCAGCCCTTTAACTTTGCTCTTCTTCCACAGCTCAATTGTGGTTTTGGGAAGATGTCCCCTCAATAAATCCTGCTTTTGTTTCTGCTCTTCTTCCACAGCTCAATTGTGGTTTTGGGAAGATGTCCCCTCAATAAATCCTGCTTTTGTTCCACCTCCCTGTAACAACAACACTCAGCAAACAAATTTACACAGACAACCAAAGCTTCAGCTTTGAAACTGGGTTTAAAAAGATTCCCAGATATTTTCTTGGTCTATTAAGGCTCAGCTCAAGTAGACCCAAGGCAGTGAGCTCCAACTCTAATTTCCTTTTCTGTCTACAAAACCATCAGGGCTTGGCTAACCCAGTTTAACCAGCAGACATGTCTGGCTCTGGGAACAGCTTCCAGTGAAAGCAGCACAGCAAAAAGGTGAATTTTAAGAAAATGATAAATAAATCATAAATAACTGTATGACTAAAATGGGAGCCCTTTGTTGGCAGAAAATTTAAGGAGACAGAAAAGTGGTTCCTGTTATTTAATATCATAAAAGTATTCCTGTTATTTATTATAATTTATTTATTTCTTTTAATAGTTTTAATAGAATGAGGTAACTTTTTAAACTTTAATAGTTATTTTAATTGTTGTTCCTAATATTATAATAGTTATTATTTATTAATTACTATATGAATAAATACCTTACATTATACTAGTTTATAGTAGTTTATAAGTATAAACTTAGACTTTTATAAGCATAAACTAAACTATTAATATTTTCTATTAATATAATGGAAAATATTATAATAAATAACTATTATAATAACAAATAAAAATTTAAAAATATTACCTTAACTTCCTCTAATATTAACTAATAATATATTAATTATTTAACATAAATGATATAATATAAATTCACAAAATTTTGTAATAAAAATTATTTATAAAATATTATTACATCCTCAAGTCTGTAAGATCCAAAGGAAAAGCCTGAAATCCAAATGAGGTGGAAGGCACAAATACACACACCAACACCAGGAGTCCCTTCCTCGTGGTGTATAAATTAAATTATAATGTAGATCACACACTTCCAGAGCACCTTCAGCCTCTGGCAGACACCACTGAACCATCTCCAAAAGAAGCAGGGACCAAGATGAATGGATCTCTAAAAGCAACATCTCAAAGCAGAGTTTTACTGAGTGCTCTTCCAGCCATGATTGACTGCTGATATATGACACAAGGTATTTTTTATTTGACTGACTGGCACAGCCAGAGGCAGAAAAAAAGCTTTTAAGGCTCTTTACCCCTGGAACACAGCGAGGAAACTTCCAGCTATGCATTTCACAGAAAAAAACTGTTCTGAGTTCTGTCAAATTTGTTAATTACAGAAATAAAAACCAAAAAAGTGCAATTAGCAGCAGCAGAGGCCAAATCAAGCAGAGCCAGGCAGGGAGGAGCTGGTGGGACCCCAGCCCTTGGTGGGGATGGGAAGAGTTATCACCTCTGGGGCAGCCTGGGGTGAAAAGGGGGAGGAAATTGTATCATGACATAAAAATCCACATCTCCATGGGGTTTAAGGTGTTTAATGCCCAGAAGAGCCAGGAATGTTAATTTGGGAGCTTGACTGTAAATCTGTGGCTGTCATGAAGGATGGGAGTGATGGTTTTGCCACAGGACACCCTCCTCAACCAGCACTCTGATTTCATAATGGATTTTTTTGCTTCTATACACAGATAAACCAGTAATATTTTATATTGTTCCCTCCATCATTTTAGTACTCTGCACCTTTATTTATCCTTTTTACAGAAATTAAGCATGCTTTTAACATCTGGGTATCCAAAACTTGGATAAACTTACAGTTTTACAGAAAACAAAGAAAAGAAACCAACAGTTGGATCACACATGAATGTGGGTATTCTACCTTCTTAGTAAGCACTGATTTTCAAGCTAAATCCACAGCAAAGGCTACTCAGCCTTTATTCTTCTTTTATCCCTCAGGAAGTTTTGCTACACCTGAGAGCACACATCTTTATAAGCACAAATACATATAGATATATATATATAAATATCTATTTTGTTCCTAATAGAAGTTGTTCTTTCTCTTTATAACACCTTTCCTCATCTGCACTGCACACCAAGAGGTAAAGATAAGCCTTTGATACACCCTGTGCTGTGTGAATTCCCTGGAAAGGGAGGAGAGAGAGAGGAGCAAGGAGGAACAAAGTTTAATTTTGCTGGAGATGCTGCTGAAAACAAAACTGAACAATTCCTGCATCCCAACCACAAAGCATCACCTCCAGCAGGTGAAAAAAAAGAGCTTTGCACAGAGAAACTCTGCAAAAACCAAATTGTCCAAGGACAGTCAGGGAGCAGAGAAGAGCAGAAAGGGTGGAAAATTTCCTGGAGAGGGATCATGGCTGGGAAAGCCCAATAGTTCTTAAAAAGCAGGATGAAAATGGTAAAAAACCCAATAGATGGATGCAGGTGTGGAAGTAAACAAGTGAAAAGCCCAATTGTTCTTAAAAAGCAGGATGAAAATGGTAAAATCCCAATAGATGGATTCAGGTGTGGAAAGAAACAAGTGAAAAGCCCAATTGTTCTTAAAAAGCAGGATGAAAATGGTAAAAAAAGAATAGATGGGTGCTGATGTGGAAGGAAATAAGTGAATTGGTTCAGTGCTGGCTCTTTTGCCATTTGCATTTTGCTTTGGGATGACCCCAGAGCAAAAGGAAAACCCCAGGAATTCTCAGGGAGGGGATCCCAAAGCTCCATCACCCCTCCACAGAACTCCAGCACACTCAGCAAGGGGAGCAAAGCAGCCACATCATTCCTTGCTCAATTGTCACAAATTACAAAAAGCAGCCAAAAAATACCAGGCACAGCTCAGGACTGAGCTCAGCCAGTGATGGTGAGGAGGATGAGGTGGCTTTAGCCACTTTAAACCAGGCACAGGTTTAATCTTCACTCAGTAAACTCCTAAGGGCAGTGAGAGGTGACTTAAAATTAAAAAAAAAAATTAAAAATAAAATTTAAAAAAAGCAAGTACAAGTGTCCCACACAGCCATGTGCAGGATGAACGAGTTCCCCTCTCCCCTGACAAATGGATGGGGTAGAAGATCTAAATAATCACCACATTCACTTAAAATGAGAGGTGGCTGTGGCAAAATAAAGGTGGCAGAGGTGTAATCCCCAGCAGGGTTTGGATCCTGGCCATTTCCAAGCTGAGTGCATAAAAATGCTGAGGGTCAGCCTTGAGGCTGCTTTTCATTCTGGTGCAAAAGTGCAGAGTTGTTGTGTCTTTTTTTGAGGGTGGTGGTGATCACAAGCAGTACATTTAATTTGATTTCATTTCCTTCCTGCCTGTGTGTTCCTCAAAGCCTGAGCTGCCTCTTGGGAGAGATGAAATAAAACCTGTTCTTGGGTAAGGAATAAAGCAGGCAGCAGGGAAGAGCTCAGCATGGAGGAAATTTCCTTCATTTTTTTTTTTCACTCTCACACAACACAAGAAACCAGTTTGAGGCTTAAGATCTCCAAAGAGAGGTGTCTGCCAAAGGGCTGAAGTGCCACTGGGTCTGTGGAAAGTGCAGAATGAGGTAACTTTAATTTTAGTGTTCATAGCATCACTGAGTCCCAAAATCCTACAATGGTTTGGGTCGAGAGGGACCTTAAAGATCATCTCCTTCCAACCCCACAGAGCATCTGCAGGGGCTTCCCTCTCTGCAAAGGGATGATGTGGGGATAATTTTCTATCCCTCCAGTGGCCTGAAAGTGGTCAGAAGTGAAGGCAGGGTCAGAGGCAGAGCTCCCACAGGAGCTCAGACCATCCCTGTCTCTCAAAATGCCAAAATTGGGGTGTCCTGATCTGCCAGGAGAATCCCACCTGCAAGGGAGCTCCCAGGCTGAGCGTCTGTGACAGCCAGTGACATCTGGGAGGGCCCTGGGGACACTGCTCAGATGTTGGTTGGGATGTTCCAGATCAGCAGGGATTAATTGAAACATCTGTCAAACACAGAATCCAGGCTGGAGCCTCAAATATGTCTTTTCCAAAGGCACCCCATGGATTTCAGCTTTCAAAAGGAGACACCAGGTATTGATATTTTGCCCTCCAGACAAGAATTGTGTTTAAATAGATTTTTTTTTTTTCCACCATCCCTCTTGATGAGATGACAGGGATGAGGATGAAAAAAACCTGTGGAGCTCAGAGAGGAGGAGGAACAGCCCTGCTGGAAAAAGAACAGGATCATGGGGGTGGTGGCTCAGCAGGGTTGGGATCTCTCTATTCAATTCCTTTGGCCTCTTCTCCACTTTAAATTGATGCAAATCAATGGAGCCAAGCCATGGCAGGCAGCAGAGTTTATCAAAGCCACATCACCCACTCAGCTCGTTAGTGAAATGTATCAAAAAATAACCCCAGTTTGGTTCTGAATTGGAAAATAATCACAATTCTCTGCAAGCACTGGAATTGAAATGCCAAGCAGATTTACAGAAGTGTAAATCTCCAGCTCCCAGCAATGCAAACAGTGAAACAGAGACTCAGGGACTGCCCTGGGGGGAGAAATCCACCCAATGGGACCAATGGAGGAATTTAAAGCTGTTAACATCCACCCGTGCTGCTGACTGAAAAAGTGACTGTGCTAATTTGAAATACATCAAGGTCTCTAAAATTCCTGTAGAGAAGCAGGCCTTTACATCCTGGAAATCCTATATATAAATATATATATACATCTACAAAAATATACACACATATATATAAAAAAAAAAATATATAAAAGTTATGTGTATTTTTTAAAGTTAGATATATATTAAAATATATAGATACACACATATCACACATATATATGCATATATATACATATATATACATATATATGTATATACATATATAAAAATATATAAATATATAGATAATAAAAGTTATATATACTTTAAAAA
>WBNO01014656.1:387314-444047 GCA_013400575.1 Peucedramus taeniatus | reverse complement strand
CCCTGGGGATCACAGTCCCTGGGGACCCCGGGGACACTCCAGGAGATCCCAGACCCCGCGGCGCGGCGTTACCTGGCTCGGGTGGGTCCCCAGGGCCGCACGGAGCATCGTGGCCAGGGCTGGGGCCAGCTGGGAGCAGCGGCAGGATCCCCAGGGTTTGGGACAGCAGCCGCGGCCCCAGGGCCAGCACCCGCACCCGCACGGCCCGGCAGCAGTGGTTGATGAGCCACAGGTGGACGCTGACCCTGGTTTTAATCTTCACCACGCACTTCACCATGGTGGCCCGTGGCACAGGGACGCAGGGAGTGCGGGGACAGCTCTGCGGGTGGCTCTGCTGCCGGCCCTGGCCTCAGCACTATTTTGGGCACCCGCATTCCCCCGGGACCGAGCTGAAGTGAGAGTGAGGAAAAGCAAAGGGGTGGCACCAGCTCGGGGTGATTTATGGTGGGAGGTGATTTAATGCTCTGGCTGCTTCCCAGCAGCATGTGGGGGACAGACTGTCACATGTAAGTGGGTGGCAGAGGTGACCCTGTCTGCTTCCATCCCCAAAACTGGCACAGCCTCCAACCCAGGGATCCCTTGGTGGAATTAAATCCTGCCCGTGGGGCAGCAGTCCCTGTCCCTGCCTGCATTCCGGGACCAGGACCAGGACCAGGACGGGGGTGGCTGTGCTGGAGCAGGGCTGGATGGGGCAGGGAACAGCCACGTCACTGCAGTTGGACACTGCTGTCACCAGAGGTAACACAGCCACCAGCAGCAGCACAGCCACAGCCCCCAGCGTGTCCCCAGCTCTGTGGGGCACCTCCACAGCTGCTCCCAGTTTTGCCTTTTCCAGACCTTCCTCCAGTGCATCCCACTCTGACACAGCCCCGGGATGGGGAGGAGCAGCCTCCCTGCTCCAGCCTGGTGGAACACCAGCTCTTCTGAGGACAAACTACTGGGGCTGGGGCCTCAGCTGGACATGTGTGCACGTGTGTATATGTGCACATGCATGTGTGTCTCTGTGTGTGCGTGTGTGTGTGTCTGTGTGTGTGTGAACATGCATGTGTGTGTCTGTGTGTGTGTCAGTGTGTGTGTACACATGTATATGTGTGCACATGCATGTGTGTGTCCCTGTGTGTGTGTACCTGTGTCTGTATGCACACCTGTGTCTGTGTGCCCCTGTCCGTGTGTCTCTGTGTGTGTACCTGTGTCTGTGTGCACACCTGTGTCAGTATGTGTGTATCTGTGTGTACCAGTGTCGGTGTGTGGGGCAGGGTGCCCCGTGTCCTACCTTCCATGATGGAGATGTGGACTGCTCTCCGCCGGGTGCGGGGCACGCTGCTCAGCCGGGGGCCGTGCGTGATGGAGGGGCAGCTCCGGCTGGGCACCAGCCCGGCCCTGGGGACAGGAGCGGGGACAGGATCAGGCCAGGGCACACGGCAGGGCCCCGGGCACGCTCCCACCCTGGGCACACTCCCACCCTGGGCACACAGCAATGCCCTGGCCACGCTCCCACCCTGGGCCCATGGAAGTGCCCCAGCCACTCTCCCACCCTGGGCACACAGCAGTGCCCCAGCCATGCTCCCACCCAGGCCCATGGAAGTGCCCCGGCCATGCTCCCACCCTGGGCACACTCCCACCCTGGGCACACAGCAGTGCCCCAGCCACACTCCCACCCAGGCCCATGGAAGTGCCCCAGCCATGCTCCCACCCAGGCCCATGGAAGTGCCCCGGCCATGCTCCCACCCTGGGCACACAGCAGTGCCCCAGCCATGCTCCCACCCCTGTCCCCAGCCCTGGGAGCTGCTGCCAGGCTCTCACCGGTGAATCTCGGGGGGCTCCCTCTTGATCTTGGCACTGGACTCCATCACCTCCTTGGCGACGCGGCCGCTGCAGGTGGGTGAGGAGCAGCAGAGGTGAGGACAAGAGCACAGCCCTGGCAGCCACGTGGGCACCCCGTGCACAGCCTGGGCCCCTCCCCACACAGCTCCAGGGGAAACAGAAATGTTTTCTCCAGGGGAAGGGGGGCAGTGGAGAGGGCTGGGCTGACACCTCTGCCACCATATTTTGCTGCTTCTTCTGGCATGGGATGCTGGACACCAGGGGTCACCTCCCCTCAGCTGAGATGGACACAACACGGGCATCCAGGTCCTCCCATGCCAGCGAGGAGGGTGCCAGCACTGTGCACCTCAGTGCTGGGGACACACTGGGGTGTCTCACCCTGCAGACATCAGGTCCCCGGTCCAGGCTCCCACTCCAGCAACTCAGCACAGGAATTTAGGGATAGTGGTGATTTGCTTCACTCCTCATTCTCAACCCCCAGATCTCCCATCCTCTACTCCTGTCCCTCCAAAACCTCTCCTGTGAGGCTGGGGACAGGGGTGGCCCCTGTGACACAGAGACAGCGGCGGCGGTGGCCTGGTGGGGCCAGGTGGGGCACTGCAATGGGGGGATCTCTGGAAGACCCTGAGGTGTCCCTGGGCCACTGCAGCCCCAAGCTGCTCCCCGAGGAGCACACAGTAACACACCCAGCAGCTGCTCCTGGGCAGGATTAACCTGGGCAGGATTTCCCTGGGCAGGGTTTACCCGTGCCAGGGTTTTCCTGGGCAGGATTTACCCATGCCAGGGTTTCCCTGGGCAGGATTTACCCGTGCCAGGATTTACCTGGGCAGGATTTCCCTGGGCAGGATTTACCGGTGCCAGGGTTTCCCTGGGCAGGATTTACCCGTGCCAGAGTTTCCCTGGGCAGGATTTACCCATGCCAGGATTTACCCATGCCAGGATTTACCCATGCCAGGATTTACCCGTGCCAGGGTTTCCCTGGGCAGGATTTACCTGTAGCGGAAGCGGCTTCCCTTGAAGAACAGGTTGCTGCTGGACACTGTCCTCACCTGGCTCGACTTCTCCAACCTGCAACACCCCAGGAATGCTGTGAGAGTCCTGCCAAGCACTGGCAGCACTGGCAGTGAGGCCAGGGGACAGGAGCAGAGCCCTGGGGTGTGACCCCGCTGCTAGCAGGGGCGGGTGGCACCGGCTGGTGGCACCTGCAGCCAGCACAGCCCATCCCTGCGGGCAGCCAGGACAGACCCACTGCAGGGGGCTCAGGCCACAGCTCCTGCTGGAAGCCCAGGGCCAGCAGTGACAGCCACGTGCAGGGACTGGTGCCCTCCAGGGGGCTGAAACCCCCCCACGGCCTGGGAATTACAGGGTGACAGCCCCGGCCCCTCCTGGGCAGGTGGGCACTCACCAGGGTGGGTGAAGCTGCCCAGAGGGACCATCCCAGCTCCTCCCCACCCCACAGGAGCTGGTCCCTCACCCCGGGAGTGCCCAGCAGCACCTCAGGCCAGCCCATGGTCCACCCGCCGGGTGCACGAGCCAGCAGTGATTCACTGCCACATTAATCACAGGGAGATTTGTAAAGCAATATTGCAATTTCATTTCATGTTCCTGTAATGAGGAGTGAAACCTGCTGATTGCAGCTGCTGATTGCAGAATTCCCGGTGGGAAGGCATCGCATGCTCTGTCTCGCAGCTCGCTGATTAAAATAAAACTCATTACCAAGCACAAAGTGGCCTGGGTTAAGAATGGCAGGAACAGGACGGTGCTGCTTGGCATTCCAGGCTTCGTCCCAAATAATTAGTTACAATTTCCTGATGGGAGTTTGCTGAGGAGGGATGAGCACAGAGGGGCTGGGAAGGGAGGGACCCCCATCCAGGGGCACCAGAGCTTTTGATGGCTGGTGGCTCTGCCAGGGCCACTGGGACGAGGTGCCACATGGCCAGTGACTGACCCCGGTGCCTGGATGGAGCCCACAGGTGGGCACCAAGCCATGGGAGCTGCAAGACACCCCACAAAGCAGCACGTACTTGTAGAAAGCCTGGTTCTCAATCCCACACTTCCAGAGGTGTTTGCAGGCTTCTGGTGTCGGGGCAAAATAGGTGAGAACGATTTTCTTCTCCTAAAGGAGAAAGACAGGGAGTCAGGAGGAGAACAGGGAGTGGTGCTCATCCCACAGACAAAGAATGGAGCAGACAGAGCTGGAGAGGGGCACTGGCAGAGACAGATCCTGCTCTGGAGCCATTTGGGATGCAGGGATCAGCCTGGTGCAGCATCTGGCATGAGGGATGGGCAGATGTGCCCACACCTCCCACTCTGCTCCCAGCCTTTGGGAACAGCCAGAAGCACAGAAGTTCTTAAAAATTCCTGCTGACGGCTCCTATGGAGCCCACACCAGCCAGAGAAGTTCTGGCTGACTTTGAGGGATGATGGCAATGAAGAAGCACCTTGGGAATAATCCCGAGGGAAGGCATGGCCAGGAGCTCTGGGGGTCCTGGCAGAGGCCCTGCTGTGGCCTGGCCTGGGGCTTAGGGGGGCTGTGGGGTGCAATGCCCACACCTGGGCACCGGCAGGAGCAGGCAGAGCCCAGCAGTGCACGGAGCTGTCCCCATGTCCCTGCCCTGCAGGCCAGGGTGATGCTGCTGCCCTGATCCCAGAGCCCACTGAAGGAGGAGCACGCTGTGCCCAGGGTGTCCCACGGGAAGGGGAAGCACTCACCTCCTTCTGGCTTACGTACAGATAGAAAGTCTTCCCTTCGAATTTCATCTTGGTCACCTCGTTCCTGGAGGGACAAGGACAGGCAGGTGGGAGCTGTGCCCACCCAGCCCCGAGCCCACCCAGCCCCCGGCAGCTTCCAGAGCCTGTTTTCCATCCCAGGAGGTGCCACAGGGTGCTGAGAGCAGCCCTGGCTCACAAACCCATAGCTGGAGTGGGGGACAGCCCGGGGTGAAGCTGAGGGTCAGTGGGGGCTCATCCCATGGACACTGGCAGTGCCAGCTGCCAGGGACACACTGCCCAAAATGACATCCTGCGGTGACCCAGGGACAGCCGAGAAGGCTCTGGGGGCTGGGGGGCTTTGGGATGTGGCTGACATGGGGACAATGGAGTCTGATGGGGACAAATGTAGAGAACAATGGGGCAGCAGAGCTCTGGGTGCACTGAGCACTGCCCTGTGCCCACACAGCCAGCCACCACTCGGCCACCCCTTGGCCACCCTGGGGGATGCCCAGGGAGCGAGGGGAGCCCTGTGGAGTGAAATCACCACTGGAGGTGAACTCACACTGGGAATGAGCTGACCACTTGGTGAAGTGAAGTGAACTCAGCACCTGGTGAAGTGAAGTGAACTGACCACTTGATGAAGTGAACTGACCACTTGATGAAGTGAAGTGAACTGACCACTTGGTGAAGTGAAGTGAACTCACCACCTGATGAAGTGAAGTGAACTGACCACTTGGTGAAGTAAACTCACCACCTGGTGAACTGAACTCAGCACTTGATGAAGTGAACTGAACTCACCACTTGATGAACTGAACTCAGCACTTGATGAAGTGAACTGAACTCATCACCTGGTGAAGTGAACTGAACTGACCACTTGATGAACTGAACTCACCACTTGATGAAGTGAACTCTCTTGTTCCCCTGCAGGACCACGAAGCCGAAGGGGGTGAAGGCCAGGAACGCCGCGTTGCCGGACACGTCCTGCAAGGCAACAGCGAGGGCTCGTGGCTCGTGCAGCTGCTGGCCACCAGCACAGCTGGCATGTCACCCCTGTCAGCTGTCCCCTCGGCCCCAGAGCTGGGCACTGCACTGCCCCGGCTGCCAGCGCTGCCAGCAGGCTGCCACAGTGATCTGTGATAAATGTCATATCAACATTTATAGAATTCATGCTATTGATAGAATACCATGTTATAATTGCTGCAAAGAATGTGTATTTGTGTATATATATATATATTCATGTGTATATATATTATTATGTGCATATTTATGTGCATATATACACATATATATATATAGTAACTATATTACTCCGTGCTACTATATATAGTTACTACATAGATATACACTATTTATTTGGTATATATAATTACTATAATATATATGGTTTAATATGGTTGTTATTATTATATTATCACAGAGTATCTTGAGTCACAGTTATCTGTTATCATCTACATTAAATGTCATATTGACATTTATAGAATCCATACTATTAATATAATACCATGTTATAATTGTTGCATTTGATGTATATTTATATATTATATATATATTACTCCATGTAAGTATATATAGTTATTATATAGATAGACACTATCTATTTGGTATATATAATTACTATGATATATATGGTTATTTATGATATTATCACAGAATATCCTGAGTCGGAAGGGACCCACAAGGATCACTGACGTCCAAGTCCTAAATATAAATATATTATATATAGCAATTAACCCAGAACACGATAACCCCCAGCTGTACTCGCCTCCCTCGGAGCCCTGCCCAGCCTGGGTGGCACCGAGCCAGTCCAAACCCACTAATTAGTGTCAGCCCTTCAGCCCAGTCCCAAGGACTCCCGAGCCAGTCCAAACCCCTAATTAGTGTCAGCCCTTTAGCCCAGTCCCAGGGACTGCCAGAGAGGGGCTGGCACAGGGAAAGCCAGGGGCAGGCTGGGCTGTAGAACCCAAACCCGCTGTGGGTCAGTGTGCTAATCACACATCCTCTGAACAGAGAGACAGAGCTGGCCCAGGATTTCCTGGGAACCTGTGAGAAAGCTCAGAGAAAGAATTAAAACAATTATTATCCCAACCTCTGCACCTGGCAGGCAATCCCTGTTTGTCAAAGATGTTTGCAAGAAGGAGTTGTCCCTTCTTGACCAACAAGTGAGAGAAGATCCCCAAAGGCCAATCAGCTCTTAGGTCCACCACTGTTTCTATAAGAACTGTAGATTTCTAATAATAAAGTGCTTTTCATGCCTTCTGCTGATGGAGTCTGTGTGCCAGCTTTGTCTGTCCCTGATACCCCTTTGGTGACAGGTCAGCAGCACTGGCTGGATCCATCCCAGGGGGTTTTTGGCCAGCAGATCCCCAGAGGGCTTTGAGGGATGCTCAGAAGCAAAGTCCACCTCAGCTATCAAGGCTGAATGGCCAAAGGCAGAGAGTGCTGACCCTTAGCCCAACACCTGCACAGGTGAGGGGGGCAGCCCAAACTCATCCCCACAGCTGGCACAGGAGGGACATTCCTGGCTGGCACAGGAGGGACATTCCTGTGTGCCTGTGCCCCAAGCAGCCACAGCTCAGGCCTGGGCTGCCCAAAGGGCTCGGGCTCTTTCCCAAATCTGGGAAAATCTCCAGGGAAGGAAGCAGAAGGATGTATCCTCCTGGGGATGCAGAGGCTTGTGAGGGGGCAGAGGTGCTAGAAGGGGCACAGGTCCCTACATGGCTCAAAAAAAAAGTGTGGATGTGGCACTCAGGGCCATGGTTAGTGGTGGTTTTGGCAGTGCTGGGGGATGGTTGGATTTGATGGCCTCTGAGGGTTTTTCCAAACAAAACCATTCCTTTGGCCAGGTTCTCTTTGGCCAGGCCAGAAGTTCTGCCCATCACAAGAAACAGGGAAACTGAGGGACCCCTGCTATTGTCTCACACACAAACACATTCCTACAGGGATTTACATACAAAACAAGTACCAAGGACAGCCCAGGACTCAGGTGAGCCCTGCTTAAGAGAGGAAGATCTTTCTCTGTGTTTCTTTTCTGGGGAGAAAGCTACTATGAGAGTACCATGAAAACTTCAGACAGGATTGAGATAAGGGACACTGAACTGGGGGAACAACCCCTCATCCAGACTTCTCCACAATCCACTGGGGAAGAGAGAACAGAAGAATCAGCTTCATTTAACTTTGGTTTCCAGATCCTTTAAGCACATTAACAGCAGCTCTTGATGAATTAGGCAGAATTCTGCTGATAGACACACAAGTGTGTATGTTTGTCCTTATAGGAACATTAATTAGTGCAACTCAAATATGTTCAAAAGATTCTTGGAGTAAAGGGATGGCAATTACCTGACTGTAGCAGCAAAGGTCACAAGTGGGTGGCTGCTGGCAAGACCACTGCTTCAGAGGGAATTCAGGGCAGAGCAACCTCCTGGGTACCCAGAACTGCCCACAAATGGGGAACCCCCCCTCCCACACACACAGTGCAAGTGTGTGTTTATGTGGCACAATCCAGGGAAAAGCCCCAGCACAGGCACTGCCTGAGAGCAGAATTTCCTGTCTGCTCTGTGTCCCACGTCCATCTGCATGTGATGGGATTACCAGGGACCAGAGAGCCACATGCAGTGACATCCTCAGTCAATAAAGAGCATTTCCAGCAGCAAACTGGATTATGGGCTGGGCAGGGCAGAGGGATGGGCTGTCCCAGCCAGATTAATGCCTGCTGGCTCCTCAGCCACATCACTGACCTTGTTCTTGCCTCCCAAGTCCTGCTTCTGCAGGAGGGGATCGAGCACCCTGTCACAGCTGTCTGCACTGAAAAGGCTTTTCCCTGGGAGCCCTGGGAGGTTTCAGAGCCTCGCCCTCCCCACTCCCCTCGTGCTCTCACCCTGGCCAGGGATGGGGCCGAGGCTGAACAAGGCTGACAGCCCCAGCATGGCCCTCTGAGCACAGCCCCAGGGCCACTGGCAGGTGACAAATGCACTTGGGACAGTCCCTGGCACCTCAGTGGGTCATCGCTGGCCACAGAGAGGGGTCCAACGCCAGCAGCAGCCTAAGGAATGGGTTCAGGAACTGCTTTACCTTGCACGGGTGTGGGTCAACCCCGTAGGTCTCCAGAGTCTGGGCTTTCCTGAGGAAATTCAGCTCTGAAGTAGCTGGTGTCTGCCCACTGCAGGAGGAAAAACCGGGGAGAAAAGAACATTCCATGGCAGACAGGAAGGTGGAAGGCAGCTACAGGGATTCTGTTAACGATGAAGCATCAGCCAGAGCACGTTCCCATTAGATTTTTATGGGACCAGCAGGAGCCCAGCACTGAAGCCTGGCCCATCCTCTCCTGCCAGCCACATCCACAGGAGCCACACTGAACTGGCAGCACTGGGAAGGGTCAACAGGCATCTGCCAAATTTAGGGATGGATTCCCTACTGCTGCACAAACATCTCATTGGGGGGAAGGAAAGGGAAGCTTGGTGGCAGAGGGCAGCAGCTCCTGGCATGTAAGGACACAGCTTTGATGGGTTTCTGGGAAGTTGAGCCCACTTCCCTCCCTGGGAACCCTTCAGGACACAGCTCCAGAGGCACCAGCAGTGCCGTGGGATAATGGGGATTGCTGATGGTCCCTGTAGCTCACGTCCCTGGAGAGGGGTGAGGGCAGCAGGGGTTTATGAGGGCCTTGGTCACTGTCCCCATGAAGGTCACTGTCCCTGTGAAGGTCACTGCCCCCGTGAAGGTCCCCTGGGCTGTGCTGGCTGAGGCAGGAGCAGGTCCCATGGATGTGGCACATGAGTGACAATCCCAAACAGGGACAGAAGTGCTCTGGGTGTCACTGACCCCGCAGCTCCCCTACCTCAGCTCCGACTTGTGGATCTCCGCGATTTTCCTCTCCAGCTTCTCCGAGTGTTTGGGGAAGAACTGGAACTTGGAGCTGTAGCCCTCTGGGTGCTTCCCTGGGTCATAGTCCCCAATCTCAGCTGGTGGGAGACAGATCCAGTGGGGAAGAGCAGCATGAGCAGAGCACAGCGTGCTGCAGCCCCCAGCCAGGGCTGGCACAGCCGCTCCCACCCCGCTGCCTTCCCACTGGGAGGGATCCTTTATCAGGCATTAACTGCATCCAGCTCGTTTTGCTCTTTGTGTGGCAGTCACCTGGCAGCAGATGGTCACCATCCCAAATTTATTAATTCCTCAAGCTGCAGGAGCAGGCAGGGGCTGGATGAGCCCAGGGGCTGCTCTTGGGGACACCGTGCCCCCTGTGCAGGTGTGGCCTCACAGGGAGAGCCCAGCACCCTCCCCAGCCCAGCCCAGGTGGGTTGCAGGTGCAGTGCCCTGCTGTCAGTGCAGGAATGGCAGGGGTCCTTGGCAGGAAAAGGGAATTGCTGCTGTCACAGCCTCACCCTGCAGGATGTAGGCAGCCAGCAACGCGGCGTCCGACGTCTTGCACAGCAGCCGCCCGTGGTACAGATCCCTCTTGATCTGCAGGAAGACCAAGTACCTGGGCACAGGAGGAGAGTCCCTCCATTAGGTACAGTTCAAATTACCCAGACAGACCATTGAGACATGGAATACCTGCCACCAGACACTGCTGGCACCTCTCTCCCAGCAGCCCAAGCTGGCACTCGCTGGGCTGACCCTGGCCAGGGTCTCATGATCTAGAGCCCACCAGTGCCTGCTGCATTCCCCCTGGATGTCCAGGGTCTCATGATCTAGAGCCCACCAGTGCCTGCTGCATTCCCCCTGGATGTCCAGGGTCTCATGATCTAGAGCCCACCAGTGCCTGCTGCATTCCCCCTGGATGTCCAGGGTCTCATGATCTAGAGCCCACCAGTGCCTGCTGCATTCCCCCTGGATGTCCAGGGTCTCATGATCTAGAGCCCACCAGTGCCTGCTGCATTCCCCCTGGATGTTCAGCTTCCCCATAACGTCATTGTCTCCTTCCCAAACTTTCTGTGTCCTTCTAGGTCTTGGTGTATGCACCCACGTCCCTCCTCCGTGCTCACTGCATCACCCAGGGCCAGCTGCCTCCTGTGCTCCCCATCCCTGTCTCTGTGCCCAGTTAAAGGACAAACTATGTTGGAAAAATTGCACATTCCAATAAATTTAAACCTAAGTAACATTTTAGGCTGCGCCATGTGGCATTTGGGAAAACCTTTAGCTGGTAGAACATAAGTCATGAGTGAAGGAGCAAAATGGAGCGCTCAGAAATGAATTTAAATAACCAGATTTGCACTCTGCAGTCCTCGGTCATGCCTCATTGCTCAAATCTGAGTTTATGATGAGGTAAACCATTAATTTGCACAGATAAAATACATTAAAGAGAAATCTTGGTATTAAAGTGGGCTCAGCCCAGGGAAAAGTGAATTTTAAGCCTGGGTTCCAGCTGCAGCTGCAGGCACACCTCAAAGGGCAGCAAGCAGGGGCAGCTCACCTGCATGGGGGCCTCAGCCTGGGCCTGTGGGGGGTGACAGAAGGCAGAGTTAGATCCGGTTTTGGGAGGAAATTCTTCTCTGTGTTCCATCCCCTGCCATGGGCAGGAACACACCGGACCAGGCTGCCCCAGTGCCGGGGCCTCACCACCCTGGCAGAGAAGGATTTCTTCCCCATATTCCACCTCAGCCTGCCCCTGGCACTGGGAAGCCATTCCCCCGGCCTGGCACTGCAGACTCTCATCCCGAGTCCCTCTCAGATCCCGTGGGGGGGACCCCTTTGGCCCTGGAGGGGGCTCTCAGGTGTCCCCACAGAAGGTGCCAGCTCAGAAGCCTCCAGTGCAGGCTCCAGCCCAGCTGCCCCAGGCAGAGCTGCCCCGGGGGCCAGGGCTGCTGGGGATGCACAGCTCATTTTCCAAAGCTGCTGCGCTGGCTCCGCGGGGCTCTCGTGTCCTTCCTGCTGGCAGGAAGAGCAGCACGAAGAGCCCCTAAAGATAGAAACCCAGGAGAGGCTCTGCTGCCAGCCCTGCGTGGCAGCGCCTCACCCAGCGCTCCTGACGTCAGCAGGACACGGCTGCCTGCTCCCAGGGAATCTCAGGGGGCTGGAGACACTCCGAGCCTTCCCGGCAGGCCGAGCACGGCAAGGACACCCCGAGCTGGGGCCGTGCTCGGGCAGGGCACCAGGGGCTGGCTCTGGAGTGCAGCAGTCTGAGCAGCAGTGATTGTGTCACGGAGCAGGAGTGCTCTGCCCTGGGATGAGGGTCTGGAGCTGACTGCAGCCAAAGACCAAGCCAGGGGTTTCACTCACACAGGCAGGAAAGGACCTTAAAGCTCATCTCACTCCCCCCCTGACATGGCAGGGACACCTTCCACTGTCCCTGCTCCAACCTCGGTGTCCAACCTGGCCTGGGGCACTGCCAGGGATCCAGGGGCAGCCACAGCTGCTCTGGGTACCCTGTGCCAGGGCCTGCCCACCCTCAGCCTGTGCTCCCCACCAAGCACGGTGGCTCCAGGTGCTGACCCAGCACAGGTGGGGACTCCTGTGCTCTTTCCCCACAGCAGGAACAATCCCAAAGCATCCAGGCTGGCTGGGAAATCCCAGTGGCTGTTGCTCTCTCTCACCTGGTGATCTCCTCCTTCAGTGCTGCTGGGTCCGTGGGGTAGAACTTGACTCGGAAGCACATGGTGAAGGGGGGCTGGGCTGCAGAGAGCAGGGACACCTTGTCACCAAAGGGCAGGGCTGTCCCCTTCACCCCTGCACCACCCCCTCGAGCCAGGTCACACTCGGGGTCTCACCTGCCTTGTTCCCCCCAAACTGCCCTCGGTAAGGAGGGGACAGACACTCCTCACTGCAGTGCCATGGCAAGAGCAGACAAAGTCCCTGACAAAGCTGTGGGGGAGTGCCAGTGGCTCTGTGTGCCCACCCAACCCACTCCCTGCTCCCAAATGTCACTTCCTCACCCCAGCATTCCTGTCCTGCTCTCCATGGAGGCTGCTGCCCTGTGCTGGCTGTGGCTGCCGTGGGGCTGCTGGGGATAATCCTGCTCTCAGCCCAGCAGAACAGCTTCTGGGGGAGCTGTTCCTGGCAGAGGGGCTGGGAACTGACCCCCGAGGGGACAGGCTGGACAAAATGGGAATACATCTAAGATGGAAGGAGCAGAGTCTGCCCAGAGTCTGCAACACTCACCCCGCATCTGCTTCACAACCGACTTGGTAAACTCCAGCCAGTGCTGAAAGGAAAAGAAGGCAATTAAAGCCTGACAGCCAGGACTTGGTAAGGTGAGGAGGATGAGGAAGCGGAGGGTCCTGCTCTGGGTGGGAAAAGCCACCTGGGGTGGGTGAGTGGCCCTGGCAGGGAGCTGGGGGAGCGGGAGGCTCAGGCAGGTCCTGTCTGCAGTGAGGGAGCAGCTCGGTGCCCAGCTCCTGGCTCAGCACGGGCTGCTCCCGGTGACAGGCTCGGCACAGGAGCCCTGGGAGCAGGAACTGGCTGTTCTGTGGCTTGTACCGATCAGTGGGGACGCAGCACAAAGCTGTTACCGATAGCTGTGCCTGCGAGCCCGAAGCGATTCCACTCACAGCCTCAGGGCTCTGACAAGGCAAGGAGGGACTGAAGGGACAGGGCTCCTTCTGTGCCTGCCCTGTCTGAGCCCAGGGCAGGGCAGGGGCACTCCCACAGCCCTGCCGTGGGGATCCAGCCCCGGTCTGTGCCCCATCCGCTGCAGGACACGGCTCAGCCCGGGTCCTGTCCGGCCCTGGCTCCTGCGCTGCCCTCTCCCTCCCCATCGCCCGAGGCAACGCTCCTCGGCAGGGAGCTTCAAATCGCCTGATGTCGGTGTTAAAACGTCAATCCGTGCAGAGATGGTCCTTGCCAGGGGATCTCACTGCTCCTTCCCAACAGCATCGCATTCTCTTGCTGTGCCAGCCCCGGATGGCTCAGCCCTGGGAGAGCCCCCCAGCGCACATCCCGGCCCCGCCGGGGCTCCTGGGGAGCCGGGACACCGGGGCTGCTCCTGGCTGCGTCCCAGACCCCTCCCTGGCGAGTCCCCTGGCGGCTCAGGGGTTCATGTGTAGATCCCTGTCCCCGGGGCAAAGGAAGGGCACCCAGAGCTCACCCAGGGCGGGGGAGAGCTGCTGGGGAGGAGCCCCTCAGCACTGCCTACTCCTGCTTTTGTTCCAGATCTCACTCCGGCCTCCAGCTGCAAGGACAGGCCTGGGCCCGCTCCCCCAGCCCGGGCAGGGGGCTCTCTCTCACCCTTTGCTTGTCGGGGTCCACGAAGCGGATGCCGAAGTAATCCTTCTCCAGCAGGTTCAGGTGGTGGCACAGAAGGTCGAACAGGTACTGGCCCTTGGCATCTCTCTGCAGGACAAAGAGACTCAGTGACAGCACGGGGGGCGGTGGGGCAGAGCCTGGGGGATGCGAGTCAGGGGTCTGGAGCTCGTGAAGTGACAGCAAGGACAGCAGAAACCCCACCCAGCTCCCTGTGGGACATTTTCGGCTCCGGAACCATCTCCCATCCCGCCTGAGGGGCAGCTGAGACAGTTATGCCCCATAAGGAGGGATGAAAACCCCCAGGTCCAGGTGGGAATGTCCCGACACCTCCCCGGGAGGAAGTGTCACACCTGAGCCGGCTGTATAGGGGCGATCATCGCCCTGATTAAAAGCATTTTCCCCTGCAGGATCTGCTTCACACCCAGCCTGTTTCTAAACAAAGGTCGGTGTGTGTGGTCAATGCCCCGGCGGTGGCTGCTCATCCCTCTGCCCCGCGGCTGTTCCTGTGCAGGGATTTGGCCACCACACCCCCAAAACTCTCCTCCTGCTCCCCCCCTTGGACTGGGGGCTGCAGACTCCCGCTGCTTTGCCCAGGGCCCATCCTTGGAGCCATTACCGCCTCTGATCCCGGTTCCCCGCAGCCCCGGGAGCCGCTGCGCATCTCCGCGATCAAAGGCTGCTCCTGACACCGCGCTGCCTCCTCTTCCCACAGACACCGGCACGCAGCGCTTCCTGACACATACACGGAAAGGCGTAATCTGATCAAATAACGGCGTTATCTGATCAAATAACCGCCTTATCTGATCAAATAACCGCCTTATCTGATCAAATAACCGCCTTATCTGATCACACGGGCGCTCGGCAGCCTCAGACTGCAGTGGGGAACCCACGGGACGCCAGGAGCCCGTGCCTGGGGCTCGGTGCCGCACGAGCAGTGTTTGTGGTGTAGATAAAGGGTCCTGCTCGGCTCTGCAGGGCACAGAGACGGAGCAGCTGCCCGGAGAGCTCGGGGAGCCCCGGAGCCTGGCCCGTGCCTGGCCCGTGCCGAAGGCAATCACGGACACGGAGGGTGGGAAAGCCCTCCCAGACCATCGAGCCCAACCAGCCCCAGCACTGCCAAGGACAGCACTAACCCATGCCTCAATCCCCGCAGGGATGGGGTCCCCAGCCCTTTGCACCAAGCAGTTCTCCCAGCGCCCACCCTGAGCTGCCCTGGCCCAGCCTGAGGCCGTTCCCTCTCCTGTCCCTGTTCCCTGGGGGCAGAGCCCGATCCTCTCGGGGTCCCTCCTGCTGTCAGGGAGCTGCAGACGCTGAGAAGGGCCCCCGAGCCCCCTTTTCTCCAGACCCCTGCCCGGCTCCGTGGCTCTGCTCTGCACACGCTGCAGCAGCTGCAGTCCTGCAGCGAGCACCGGCCTTTTGGAGCTGCTGCTGCAGCCCAGCCGAGCAGCCCCGCTGCTGGCCCGGCCCTGCGGAGGATCCACGGAGCTCAGACTCCTGAATCATTCCCAGCTAGACCCCAAGGAAGGAGTGCCAGACCCACCTGGAACCACTGCTGCAGGAGGGGAGGGGCTGATTCCACATCCCCCCCCACCCTGTCCCTCCTCAGAGCAAATCTCACAGGGATGTGCTCGAGGCTCCTCTCCCTTCCCCTGCCCCAAACCAGCACGGAGCCTGCAGAATGCTTTCCTCTGCAATCTTCGCAGAGGAATTGCAGGGAAGGACAAACCAGACACCCCCCAGTGCCTGGAATCTGGTGAAAGTGTGAAACCACGGATGGCATTACAGGGAAAATGCTCCCTCTTTGATCTCTCTAACTTGAATTAAACATATTCTAAATTAATCATTAGCAGAATGTCTTTCAGGAAATTATCTGAACTGCCTTTACAAATCACGACTTAAAAGAGCTCCCATTGCATAACACCGGCTTAAGTATTCCATGTTTGGATCTTTACATGTTCTTATAAAATGAGACTCCTGTCTGTCTGCAGGCTTTTGAGGTCAGCCTTCGGGGTGCCCAGGCTGATGGGGAGCCCAGGGGCAGCCGCTGGCCCACGCTGGGGTGCCACGTGCCAGGCTGGCACCGAGGGCTTGCTGCCAATGCCAACACCTGCCAAGTGCTCCCAGTACCTGAAGGTGCCTCCAGGGCAGCCAGGGAGGGACTCTGCATCACGAACTCTGGTGACAGACAAGGGGGAATGGCTGCCACTGCCAGAGGGCAGGGATGGATGGGACACTGGGAACTGGGAATCGTTCCCTGGCAGGGTGGGCAGGCCCTGGCACAGGGTGCCCAGAGCAGCTGGGGCTGCCCCTGGATCCCTGGCAGTGCCCAAGGCCAGGCTGGACAGGGCTTGGAGCAGTTGGGACAGTGGCAGTGTCCCTGCCATGGCAGGGGGGGGGTGGAGTGGGAGGAGATTTAAGGTCCCTTCCCAAACCAGCCTGGGATTCTATTATTCTGACTTAGGAGCCCTTGAGGAAGTGCAGCAAGCCCCGGGGCCAGGTCACTGCTCCTACCAGGCTGGGGGGCTGAGGGACAAACCCTGCTGGGGCCAGGGGACATCGCTGGGGCCAGGGTCCATCATCACCCTCTCCTTGGCACGGCCCCGCAGCACCTCCCCCAGGTACCTGAGGAGCACTGCCCTGTCAGCAGCAGCTGCATCCTGGGATTCCTGGCACCACGGGCTCCTCGGTGGCATTGGGAACCAGCCCTTCAGGGGGTTTTAGGATCCCTTCCTATGAGGGAAACAGGGCAGGCTGCAGGGATTGTCCCGTGGCAAGCACAGCTGTGTGATGCAGGTGATGGGAACACCTGTGCCAGGGATGTGGGCTCTCAACACCCTCAGCTCCTCAACAGAGCCCAGCAAACCCCATTTGGGACCCACCTGGCCCTTGACCTGCATCCCAGTGCTGCCAGCCCAGCATCCCAGTCCCCCCCAGTGCAGGGAGTGCTCACCACACCAGCAGCACCTCTGGAGGAGCACAGGATGCACCTGCAGGACGCTGGGGTTTGGCACAGCCCTTGCAGGACGTGCTGTGAAGCAGAACCAGGCTCTGGGGGCCACGGGCCCCGCAGCTCTGGCACACACAGAGGCCCAGGGGACTGCCAAACTTTAAGGAGATTGAAGTAACCTTGCATTCTTTGCTTTTCTAAGCTTCTCAGCCAAAATTAGGGTCATCCACAGATAGAAAAATAAACGGAAAAAAAGGAGAGAGTTTTAAAAATAGCAGCTCATCTGCAAATGAACAGAGGGCTCAGCTCAGGCAGGAGCCTCCAGTCCCACCCCAGTGACAGCACTGCACTGAGGATGAGCCCAGCTCTGTCCCAAAGTCCTGGCTGCACAGAGTGGTGGCACAGCCCTGGCTGCACAGACTGGTGGCACAGTCCTGGCTGCACAGAGTGGTGGCACAGCCCTGGCTGCACAGACTGGTGGCACAGTGCTTTTCCAGACCATTTACCCCCTGCCACCACAGCAGGGCTGTTTCACTCCAGCTCTCAGGCAGGTGTGGCACAGCACCAACCCCAAAGTCTTCTCCTCCCACCCCTGCCCAGCCCCACAGGCAGCCCCTGCAGCATCCCCCATGCCAGACCCCAGCCCCCCCTCAGCATCTCCACTCCTGGGGCTCAAGTGCTGCATTTCCCCCCAGCTGCTCTGTGGATTAAGCCCAGGATTTACAGAAGCAATAGAGGCAGCTGAAAGTGGCTCCTTCCTGCGTTATTTGGGTTGGAAATCTCCTTGTGGGCTGCCCACTCGTCCCTGCTTCCTGAGCTTAGGAGGAGATTATTTTTTTAAAGGAAACCGTCAAAAAAAGTCTATTTTACAAAGTGAAGTTTAAGCTTAAGTCTCTTTGGCAGCAACATCTGAGCTGAGACAGATCAAAGACCCTCCAGCTTCACTGCCAACATGAAGAGATTTTCACCAGCAATTTGACTGCAATATTGTGGTTTAAATGCTTCATTTTCCAAGTTCAGCACCGTGCTGTACGAGCCCAGGATTTATCATCCCTCGGACAAAGTTAATGTTGGCTCTGCAGGCAGGGCTGAGTCCTCCTGACTGACAGCTCTCAGCCCTCACCGTGAGCCAGAGCCTCTGCTAAGCCCTGGAATCAAGAGGAAATGGGCAAAAATAGGCCTGAGAATATTCATTTCCAGGCAGGGAATGAACAGCCCCAAAATCCACAAGGACAGCTGGAGCAGAGAGCTCCAAGGGATCCTGCCTGCACTGACCCCTCTAACAGGGAGGGGCTGGGGGCTCCTCCAGGGCAGGGGAGGGGGTCCCAAGGGACAGGACAGGGCTGGGGCTGTGCCTGCACCCCCTGGTGAGTGGGGCAGGAGAGAGATCTGGAACTGGGGGAGTGGAGTTGGGTGGGAAGGGGCCTTAGACACCACCCCTGCCATGGCAGGGACACCTCCCACTGTCCCAGGCTGCTCCAAACCCCAGTGTCCAGCCTGGCCTTGGGCACTGCCAGGGATCCAGGGGCAGCCACAGCTGCTCTGGGCACCCTGTGCCAGGGCCTGCCCACCCTGCCAGGGAACAATTCCTGCCCAATGTCCCATTGAACACTGTCAGTTTGAAGCCATTCCCCCTTGTCCTGTTCAATGACAAGAAAAGATGACGTGGGAGCCACAGGTGAAGCCAGAACTTCAGGGGATTGCCCACCTGCCCAGCAGAGCTCTGCCCACCCGAGGAGACTGGAGGAAGGAAAAGGGCTTTTACATAACTCCAGTGTAATCCTGTTATATTTATAGCATATGCATTTCAGTATTAATTCCCTGTTATCTCTAATCCTTCCTCCTCGCTGACACAGTAATTTCTGCCTTCAAGACTTATCTGGGCAGCTTGATCCAGAAGTTTATAAAGCTCTTGAGGAGGAAAGTTCCTAATGAAGGGACCTACGGAGCCTTAAACTCCAGATTATCGATTCTCCTCTTAATCCTCCGCAGGTTTCCAAACCTTTGACATGCTGGCGTGTGCAGAAGGTTCTTCAGGGCTCTCCACCACGGAATTTCAGCCACTGCTGTCCTCACTTAGGACAGTCTGCAGTGGGACAGCAGTTGAGCAGGTTTTTAAAGCTGTTAATAATCAGGAACTCTGCCAGGAGCACTTACCCGGCTCCCACAGCCTGGGGAGGGTTTATCTCGAGTTTTCCTGACAGCTTCCAAGGGTTTTGCAAAACTTACTCAGCGCTTTCTCCTGAGCTCGCCCAGCCCCGCAGCTCTCCAGGCACAGCCCCAGGGCTCTGGCACCTCCCAGCAGGGAGCAGGACCTGGCTGGGAGCAGAGCAGAGCCGAGCCCTCCATCCTCCCACCCCACCTGGCCCGAGGGCTCCCTCCTGTCCCCGCAGTCTGCCGGAGGTGCTGGCAGGTGGGACCGATGCTGTTCCCTGCCCTGCACCGGTGCCAGGGGCTGGGACAGACCTGGCCAGGGTGAGAGGGCCCTCTCTGCTGAGCCCCAGCTCTCCCAGGACAGCAGCTCCCACCCTCCATCCAGCAGGGCAAGGCAGGGCCTCCCCAGCTCCAAAGCCTGTCCTGGACAAGGTCCTGGCTGGCACAGCCTGGATCCTGCACAGACTCACAGAGGGTGCAGGGAATATTGCCCAGCCCTGACAGTCTCCAGCAGCCCAGACCTCCCCTCCCGGTGACTGATGACACATCACCTGCACTCTGCTGCCACGCAGCCTTTATGAATTACATTGAGAATTTATAACTCTGTAATTGAGAGGCACAGAAAAGCTCTCTCCATAAAGCCAAATTGGTTTTTCCAATAACTCAAACTCCCTTTTTTCATTCATGCAGCCTGGAGTGGCTCCATGTGGCTCTTGTTGAATTTGGCACTCCCCTGCCATTAGCATGCAAAAGGCTCTCGGCACAACCGGCTCTGGTGTGAATCGTTTGGAGGCCGATAAACACCTTCAGAGAGATCATCGCATGAATGCCTCCCCTCGGGAAGCCAGCCCTACCTGGGGCGGGCGAGAGGAGCTCTGCTCCTGCAGGCTGGGCTGGCTGCGCTTGTAGGAGCCTGGAACACTTTGCCAATGGAGCTGGGAAGGGAATGGAGCCCCAGGAGGGGCTGAGGGAACTGGGAAGGGAATGGAGCCCCAGGAGGGGCTGAGGGAGCTGGGGAGGGAATGGAGCCCCAGGAGGGGCTGAGGGAGCTGGGAAGGGGCTCAGCCTGGAGAAAAGGAGGCTCAGGGGGGACCTTGTGGCTCTGCACAACTCCTGCCAGGAGGAGACAGCCAGGGGGGGCGGGCTGTGCTCCAGGGAACAGGGACAGGAGGAGAGGGAATGGACCCCCTCAGGCTGGGCCAGGGCAGGGGCAGGGTGGATTTTGGGAATATTCCTCCTGGAAAGGGCTGTCCAGCCCTGGCACAGTTGCCCAGGACAAGGCTGGAGGCCCCATCCTCGGGGCAATTGAAAGGACTACAAATGTGGCCCTTGGGGGCATGGGTTAGTGTGACCTTGCTGATCTCAGAGTTATTTTCTGAGTCAAGTCGGGCTGCAGCTGAGCCTTTGTGTTTGTACCAGGGATCTGCAGCCTGTCCAGGAGCTCCGGGGCCTGTGCAAGGTGGGAACTGTTCCGTGGAGCTGAGTCCCACATTCCCCCGGGAGCCCAGAGCTGCCAGCCTGGCTCTGCAGCTGGGTCAGACCTTCCCAAACCAGCGAGCTGCCGGCAGAGGACAGGGCAGCCAGGGGAGCTGTGCCAGGCAGGGCAGGTCACACCTTCTGCTTCCACCCCTGTAACCCCGGAGAGCTCCGGGAGGCGCTGGGGAGGCCCCTTGGGGCAGAGGTTTGCACATTCTGGGGGAACCCTGCTGTGGGAGCAGCATCCTGCTCCACCCTGCAGTGTGTGCTCAGTGCTGCTGCACACAGAGCCCAGGAACAGAACACAAACCTAACAGCAATCTCTGAGTGTGCCCCTGGCACCCCGAGCAGCCCTGGCTGTCCTGGCACCCAGAGCAGCCCTGGCTCTCCTGGCACCCAGAGCAGCCCTGGCTGTCCTGGCACCCAGAGCAGCCCTGGCTCTCCTGGCACCCAGAGCAGCCCTGGCTCTGCTGGCACCCCGAGCAGCCCTGGCAGTGCTGGCACCCCGAGCAGCCCTGGCTCTCCTGGCACCCAGAGCAGTCCTGGCTCTGCTGGCACCCAGAGCAGCCCTGGCTGTCCTGGCACCCCGAGCAGTCCTGGCTCTGCTGGCACCCAGAGCAGCCCTGGCTCTGCTGGCACCCAGAGCAGCTCTGGCTCTGCTGGCACCCAGAGCAGCCCTGGCTGTCCTGGCACCCCGAGCAGCCCTGGCTCTGCTGGCACCCCGAGCAGCCCTGGCTGTCCTGGCACCCCGAGCAGCCCTGGCTCTGCTGGCACCCCGAGCAGCCCTGGCTCTCCTGGCACCCCGAGCAGCCCTGGCTCTGCTGGCACCCCGAGCAGCCCTGGCTGTCCTGGCACCCCGAGCAGCCCTGGCTCTGCTGGCACCCCGAGCAGCCCTGGCTGTCCTGGCACCCCGAGCAGCCCTGGCTCTGCTGGCACCCCGAGCAGCCCTGGCTGTCCTGGCACCCCGAGCAGCCCTGGCTCTGCTGGCACCCCGAGCAGCCCTGGCTGTCCTGGCACCCCGAGCAGCCCTGGCTCTGCTGGCACCCCGAGCAGCCCTGGCTGTCCTGGCACCCCGAGCAGCCCTGGCTCTGCTGGCACCCCGAGCAGCCCTGGCTGTCCTGGCACCCCGAGCAGCCCTGGCTCTGCTGGCACCCCGAGCAGCCCTGGCTGTCCTGGCACCCCGAGCAGCCCTGGCTCTGCTGGCACCCCGAGCAGCCCTGGCTCTCCTGGCACCCCGAGCAGCCCTGGCTCTGCTGGCACCCCGAGCAGCCCTGGCTCTGCTGGCACCCCGAGCAGCCCTGGCTGTCCTGGCACCCCGAGCAGCCCTGGCTCTGCTGGCACCCCGAGCAGCCCTGGCTGTCCTGGCACCCTGAGCAGCCCTGGCTGTCCTGGCAGTGCTCCCCTGCAGCAGCCCAGGGCTCAGGGGGGAGCAAGGAGCTCGAAATGCTCCATCAAAAATGTACTGCTCCTGAAAGCCAAGTGCTGGGGGAAGCGCAGGGGTGAGGGATGCACTGGGGCCCGCTGGAGCCGCAGTCCAGCTCCTCCTTGGCAGTGGGCTGTCCCACAAACTGTCCCCAACAGCCCCAGGGTCCCCGAGGCCACACTGGAACAGTGGGGCTGGAGGGGACTCTGAGCACCCCAGGTGCCAGCAGGCTGGAATGAGCCCTTTGATTTGCTTGTACTCTACAAGTGTCCCCAAACCCTTGTTTCTGAATTACAAAAAACAGTGGAATAATTTATTATCAGCTGTTAGACTGAAGCCCTGGGCCAGCAGTGTCAGTCAAGCAGCTAAATCCCATGTGAGGGGTGCCCTGCACCCCACACCTCCACCAAAACCAGTGCCAAGGATTACAGCTTCCCCCAAATTATTTCCCAGGGAAGACGTGGATCCCTGCAGGGGAGTGTGTGGGGTGCTCAGCTCATGCTTCCCGATTTAAAAACAGAGCCAAAATAAGACAACAAAAATAAGGGAAAATCCTGACTGCAAACACAAGGCAGACACTCAAAACCCCAATTCAGACTCAAAACTAAGAACAGGTTCGAAAATAATTAATATTTCCATCTCCCAGAATTGCACCTCAAGAATAAAGAGCATCATGCACCAAGAGAGGAGCTGGAGCCTCGTGAGTGAGGCAAAGCAGCTTTTATTTGTGCTACAGGAATGACCATATGTGGAATCCTTCTGGGAGACCGCAATCAGTCAGATTAACATGATAATGAACTCTGATTTGCCCAGCCACGGCGAGATCTTTGTCCTGGGAGAAGTGGCAGCGCTCCCTGAATATTAACAACGAGGACTCGGATTTTTATAGCCAGAGAGGCGCTGGGCTGTAAGAGGGCTCCTACCCACAGGAGGCGATTTCCAGGGAGAAGCTGGCGAGACGTTTTAAGGTGTAAATGATGCACACGAATAGAGGGGCAGAGAGCAGAAACTTCCCAATAAATCTGACACGCCTGGAGCAGCAGATGAGGCACAGACAGCGCTGGGGGATGGAAACCTGCACCACAACAAGGTTCTTTTGTCAATAACCCCGGGGCGTCACTGGATAACCCTGCACGGGGGGCACCTGCACAGGTGAGACGGGGAGAGCCCGGCCTTGGGGAGAGCAGCCTCACAGAAACCCTCACAGGGCAGCACAAACGCTGCTGCACTGCTCCCGAAGGGGGTCGGGGGGGCTGTGCCAGCTCCGGGCTGCTCCGGGCAGTCCTTGCCGGGTGGGGAAGCTGTGGGGGCCGGGGATGCTGCCCAGACATCACAGGAGAGCCGTGCTGCTCCCTGCTCCCCTTCCCCCAGGGATGCTCTGCCCCCAGCTCGGTGCAGAAGATGCTGCCCAGGGCTCCTGCTGCCCACAGCTGGTGGCAACAAGGCCCCAGGGCTGCCGTGCCCACTGCCACCGCGGTGCCACCACCCCTGTGCCACCACCCCTGTGCCAGTCCCTCCTGGCCAGACCCAGCATGCTGCTGCCACTCGCTCCATCCAGGGGCAGTGGCAGTCCCGGCTCACCCCTCAGCCAGACTAAATCCTCCAAACCCAACCCAAAAAGCCCCACTTGGAGTCCCAGATGACTCAGAGCCAACTTGTTTTCCCCAGATTTCCAAGGAGATTTTTCTCTCCTAATGAGGATTTTAGGTTGAAAGAGAAGCTGGCCTGGAGCTGCAGAACAGTGCTGAGATCCTGCACATCACAGACCCTGCAGATCCACAGCTCTTTCAAGGTTTCAAGGTTTCAGCTGCTCGGGTCCACACTGAGTATTTACAGCAGGTTTTGGGAAAAGGAAGGCAGGAAAAACTGCTTTGGCTGCCGTGGGTTTATTTCCAAAGGCTGCTGCAGAGATACCGGGAACGGGCACGAGGAGAGATGCATTTGTCATCTCAGCAAGGCCCTTGTTTTGCCGCTGGGTTTAACGTCTCAAAATACATATTCATTGAAATGCAAATGTCTGCTTTCACCTGGGACCCAACAAAAGCACTGCGAAGTGAACGCTGACCTTTCCCGTGCCTCTCCATCCCTGCCTGGCAAAGCCCGTGAGGACGGCCAGGACCGGTGAGGTGACCTTGCCGGGAAGAAAGCAGAGCCCTGCTGGGGATTCCTGACCCACGGGAACTGCCGACCCACGGAGTCCCGGGGTGGCCTGGAAGGGACTGCACAGTCCCTGTCACACCCCGGCCCCCAGCGCGGGCTGCTGGCTCTGTCCTGGGGCGAGCTGCAGGAGCAGGGTCTGCAAGATGCCATCCTGCTGCCCCTGTGTTCCCTGCAGCCCCGAGGATGGGCAGCCCTGGGAGGGCAGGGAGCCACAGACAGCACCAGCAGGGCCATTCCAGCTGCAGAGGGATGGGGCTTTGCTCAGCTGCTCTGTTTCTGCAGAAAAGCCCCCAAAAGGCCTCTGTCCTTGCAGTCACATGCCAGCGTCACACATGACCTTTTGAGATGAACCCGGGAGAGCACAAAGCACTCCCTGGGTGCCGTGATCCGGGGGATGGTGATGTGGGCTGACATCTCCCTGCTCACACCCACGGGACATGCGCTGGGATCTGCAGGAGCGCGGCACAAACTCCAGCCTCTTAGAGTCAGAGCGGGCGATGCTGCCCCCAGTGCCACCCCCAGGGAGTCCCCACCCCCCTGCTCAGCCAGAGGTGCCCGGGCCACGCTGAGCCCCCAGCTGGGGACGTTCCCTCTCACCACAGGGAGCACATGAGGGGTTTGGCAGGCAAAGCCCTGGGTTTAGGCAGGATCTGCAGTAGCATCTGCAGGAAGGATGTGCAATCCTCCATGGCAAAGTCTTGCAGGAGCAGAAGGAAAGCTGTCATTCCATCCATTTCCCAAACTGTCCAGCAGGATCCAGCTGCCCACAAAAAGCCAGAAGCAGGATTACTTGCTTTGTTGGTTTTTTCAAACAGGAACGAGTGACCTTATTTCTGTGTTCTGTCCTGAGAGCTGGCACATCCCTGCCTTGGCTGCATCACAGTCCCTGGCAGGGGACACGGGAGGGCTGGGCACTGTCCCCTGCTGCCAGGCACCAGGACACTCTGTGGGAAGATGCTGTTCCCAGCCCTGGTGTAAGTTCCACCCTACACCAGCCCAGGGCATGACAACCGTGACCCCAAAGGGCCGAGTCCAGCCCCAGGTGGCCCCGGGCTTCCCCTTCCATCCTCATTCATGGAAAATCCAGGTAAGGGAACAGGAGCCTCTCGGCAGCCCCTGCACCTCTCCCTGGTGCTGAATTGGAGGAGTAGAGGAGCAGCCCACAAAGCCAGCCTGGATTTCTATCAGCAAAGCCATTTCCCACGTTACACTCTGTGAGTAAGAGATCCCACACTGCAGGCAGAGCTTTCATCACTCTGAGCAGCCCTATTCCCGGGGAGCAGCACCCCCACGGCTCTGAGCAGCACCCCCATCACCCTAAGCAGCCCCATTCCCCAGGAGCAGCACCCCCATTGCTCTGAGCAGCACCCCCATCACTCTGAAAAGTCCCGTTCCCCGGGAGCAGCACCCCCAACACGGAGCAGGAGCCAAATCCCAAATCCCCGGCGCCGCTGGGAAGCTGCCTTGATGTTAACGTGTTTACTTTCCACATCAAACCCGGCAGAAGAAAGGATTCCAGCTCCACTCCACAGAAGCATGTTTGACAAAGCACCGCAGCTGGAGAGGAGCTGCTGGAGGGGCAGCTGTGACAAGGCAGAGAGGATCCAGGAGCGTCCCCAGGAGAGGGGACCCACCCGAGCTGAGCCCCATAACCGTGTGCCAAACCCATCCCCTGCCACACACACTGAAGGCAGGGAGGAACCAAGGGCAATGCCACACTCTGCTGGATAAACAGAGGACAAAGGCAGCAGCTCCAGGTGCTCTGGAGGCCCGGGAAGCCCATCCTGACCCCGAAGTGAGGGTGGTGGGCGAGGCAGGGCAGCAGCACAGGGCTCCCTGCAGAGCAGGAGACTCCCTGTCCCACACAGCACCTGTTTATATTCACATTGGAGCTGCCCTCTGCCCCACCTGCCCATCAGTTTATACTCAAATTAAAGCTGTCCTCTCTGCCCCACCTGCCCATCAGTTTATATTCACATTAAAGCTGCCCCCTCTGCCCCACCTGCCCATCAGTTTATACTCAAATTAAAGCTGCCCTCTCTGCCCCACCTGCCCATCAGTTTATATTCTCATTAAAGCTGCCCTCTCTGCCCCACCTGCCCATCAGTTTATATTCTCATTAAAGCTGCCCTCTCTGCCCCACCATCAGTTTACATTCACATTAAAGCTGCCCTCTCTGCCCCACCTGCCCATCAGTTTACATTCACATTAGAGCTGCCCTCTGCCCCACCTGCCCATCAGTTTATACTCAAATTAAAGCTGCCCCCTCTGCCCCACCTGCCCATCAGTTTATACTCAAATTAAAGCTGCCCCCTCTGCCCCACCTGCCCATCAGTTTATATTCTCATTAAAGCTGCCCTCTCTGCCCCACCTGCCCATCAGTTTACATTCTCATTAAAGCTGCCTTCTCTGCCCCCCAGTCCAGCTGGGCACTTCCCAGGGCTCAGCACTCCCAGCCCCTGCCAGGTGTGCTCACCCCAAACCCATCCCTGCTGCAGGCAGGGTCACAGGGCAGCCAGGGAATGCTGCACAGCAAACAGAGGGGTCTCAGCTCTCACTGGGCTTTCATTTCAAACCAAAATCCAAACCATTCCCGCTCTCCAGATCATCAGTGAGTGACAGGGCAGTCTCTGGGAGCACTCCAGGGAGGGCCAAAGTGCAGCCCCCCGGACAGAGCCATTGGAGTATTTCTGCTCACGGAAAGAATGTGGGAATTACAGACAGACAGACAGACAGAGTGCCACCAGCCCTGCCAGCTCATTAAACACACCCCAGCCAGTTCAAATTCCTTTATCACTGTTAAAAATCATCTCCTGGCAATGCTAAAAATCAGAGCCATGAAAAGAAACTGTCTGAATTCCACGTCTGTGTCAGTGTCTCAGACAGCCACCCCAGCCAGGGCAGTGACACTGCTTTAAATGCTGCTTAGAGAGAATTTCATATTTAGAGATAAAAATAATCCACAGAAACACGGCCCAGGGCTCTCCCAGGGGCCCAGAAGCAGCTGAGCTTGTTCACAACCTGAGTTTCAGGACAGATCTCCGCTGACAGCAGCAGATCCTGGCCCTGCTGCACCTCCCCAGGACAGGAGCAGCCACCCGAGCCCCCCATCCCATCCCCGTGAGCCCAGAGCAGGCCCAGGGCTCTGCCCACTGCCCCCCAGCAGCCCCAGGGTCCCAGGACTGTCCCTTCCCAGCAGGAGCCCTCTGGGCACACAGCTCAGAGCAAACCTGGATTACAGAATTACAGAGCCCGGCACGGATTACTCGTGTTGATGGGGAAAGTCTTTGTTCCCAGCCCAGATGGCCTGGTAAGCTCCCCCTGAGCCCGGATCAGCCTCTGGGGAGGCAAGGCTCAGGGGAGAAGGCTGTGCTGGGCACGGGGCTGAGCTGATGGGGCTGAGCATCCCAAAGGGAACCCTGCACACCACCACGGGGAACTCCTCCTGCCCTGCTCCCCCAGAGCTCC
The DNA here is from genome assembly GCA_013400575.1 of Peucedramus taeniatus. NCBI lineage: Eukaryota > Metazoa > Chordata > Aves > Passeriformes > Fringillidae > Peucedramus > Peucedramus taeniatus. The sequence continues at coordinate 416,709 of WBNO01014656.1, read as the reverse complement.
TGCTCTCCCTCCTCCCTGCATCAGGGCACACTCTGAGCAGCCAGCTGGGCTGTTTGTGAGCTGAATATTCCCTACAGAACCCCTCTGGAATGAGGTGGGAGCCCAGCAGAGGAGGAGCACTGGAGAACCAGGATGGCAGCTGGAGATGGAAGCCCTGCCAGCAGATTTTACCCCGTCAGGAGAAGCCAGGGTTGGGTCACAAGCTGACCCATCCACAAGTACTGCTCATCCTGCCAGTGCCGGAGGGGTCCCAGCTTCTGGGGGAACATTTCCCACCCCTAGAGCCCAAGTCTAAAACCCCTGGTGTGACCTGTGTGGCACCACCTGGGCCCACCCAGCAACTTGGGGAGGGGAAAGGGCCAGCAAAGCTGGGTGCACTGGGCAAAACTGAACATTCAGGCCTTTAATGCAACAAAATAAAGGAGATGAAGGTGGTAGAATCATGCAAACATTTATGTTGGAAAAGCCCTCCAAGAGCATTGAATCCAGCCCTTCCCCCAGTCCTGGGATGGAAATGAATGCTCTGGCTCCTGAGTTTATTTTAAAACAGAGGCTTGCAGAGGCAATAAAAATAATTACGGTAATGAAGTCATTGTGCCTGCACTATCACATCGGATTATCTCAGGGCTGACAGAAGATGAGTCCCCGAGGAAAAGTCTCCCTTTACTCAGCGAGTCAGGAGTGCTGCCAGGACAGCCTGGGCACTGCCATGGTCAGCACAGCACCTCATCCCTGCCAGGGTCAGCAGAGCCCCTCATCCCTGCCAGGACAGTCCATCACCACTGCCAGCACAGCCTGGGCACTGCCAGGGTCAGCAGAGCCCCTCACCCCTGCCAGCACAGCCCATCACCACTGCCAGCACAGCCTGGGCACTGCCAGGGTCAGCAGAGCCCCTCACCCCTGCCAGCACAGCCCAGGCACTCCTGGGCTCACTGCCACCATGGAAGTTCCATTAGAAACATTCCTTTCCTCCCTGTGCCCCCCTGAGTGGCAGCCACCTTCTCCCAGCACAGCTCCTGCTGCAGAAATGTCCTTTTTGCAGCCCCCTGCTGCCAGCTGCTCCTTTGTCCCAGCTGTCACCGAGTCCAAAGGGGCTCTGGCTCTCTCCCAAGGGCTGTGCCAGCGTCAGCCCAGTCCCACCCCAGCTGTGTCCCCACTGCTTTTCCCTGCCAGGGACAGGGACAAGTGAGACAGCCCCTCCAGCATGGCTGAGCTCTGAGGGGAAAAGAATCCTCCTGTCCCAGGCCTCAGTCACTATGAGAGGAAAATCCTCCTGTCCCAGGCCTCAGGCACCATGAGGGGAAAATCCTCCTGTCCCAGGCCTCAGGCACCATGAGAGGAAAAATCCTCCTGTCCCAGGCCTCGGTCACCATGAGAGGAAAATCATCCTGTCCCAGGCCTCAGCACCATGAGAGAAAAATCCTCCTGTCCCAGGCCTCGGTCACCATGAGGGGAAAATCATCCTGTCCCAGGCCTCGGTCACAAAATCCTCCTGTCCCAGGCCTCAGTCACTGAGAGGAAAAATCCTCCTGTTCCAGGCCTCAGGCACCATGAGAGGAAAAATCCTCCTGTCCCAGGCCTCAGCACCATGAGAGGAAAATCCTCCTGTCCCAGGCCTCAGTCACTGAGAGGAAAAATCCTCCTGTCCCAGGCCTTGGCACCACAAGAAGAAAAATCCTCCTGTCCCAGGCCTGGGCAGCACAAGGACTCCCAGGGGAGGGAGAGCTGGGGCTGGGCTGGGGAGCAGAGCCATGGCTGAGCAGTGACTCAGCTCTGACCGAGCAGCTCCACATCCACCGTGAGGGATGTGAGGGAAACAGGAGCCCTAACAAAGGGAAAGCACCAAAGAAACCCCTCTCCTTTAGGCACAGGCCAGCAGGAGCATCTCAGAAGCTTCCCAGCATGGCTCCATCCTGGATGTCTCACAGCTGAGACATCTGAGCCCTCCCCTGAGGCTGTTCTCCTGAGTTAAACCCTCTCCTGGCTGTGCCTGCACAGCTCAGACCAGCAGCTGTGCCAGCAGCTGATCGGGGATTTTCACCCACTGGAGCAGCCAGAGAACACCTGAATTCAGTTTGGAGGAGGCCTTAGAGAGCTGGAGAGGGACTGGGGACAGGAATGGAGGGACAGGACACAGGGAATGGCTTCCCAGTGCCAGAGGGCAGGGCTGGATGGGATATTGGGAATTAGGAATTGTTCCCTGGCAGGGTGGGCAGGCCCTGGCATCCTGGCACTGGATGCCCCTGGATCCCTGGCAGTGCCCAAGGCCAGGCTGGATGGACTTGGTGCAATCTGGGATAGAGGAAGGTGTCCCTACCCAGGACAAAATGGGCTTAAAGGTCCCTTCCCAGCCACACCAGTATGCAGGAAATCTGTAAAAAATCCAATTCCAGCTAAGCTCAGCTCCTCTCTCATTGTTCATTGTAAATAATCACCAGTCCCTGGGTGCAGAGACCCTTCCCTGTCCAGCTGCCCCATCCCAGAGAAGGAGGAGGCAGCAGGAGCCCCCTGGAGCTCCTTCCCTCTCCCACAACATCTTGTGCCACCGATTATTTCTGATTATTCATGTTAAAAAGGGCCCTCAGCCCCCCTCGGCAATATTTACCTCCCTTAATTAAAGATGGCAGCAATAAACATGAAATATGGACAAAAGGAGATTTTAATAAATGCTGCCTCAGGGAGCCCAGAGCCAGCCTGGAAACACTTCATATCTGCTGCTGCATTGTTATGGAATTCAGACAATATATGGCCACATAAAAGCAATATTAAAAATAATTATCATAAATTAGGCTGGGGCAGGCTGGAAGCCCCCAGGTGAGGGGGAAGTGCCTTCCCACAGATTTTTGAGGAAAAGCCACGAGCCTGGCTTGTATCTGTTCCATCTGACAGGAGAGCCCAGCACTGGCACTGCCTTCCAACAATAAATAACAATAAACACTTTCCTGCCTCCCATTCCCGCTCCCAGGTACGGATTTAAAGGTGGCCAAACCTGAAATAATTAGTCAGTGCTTAATTAGTTTCCCCCTGCCCTGTGGAGCAAGGACCCAGCTCCCAGTCAGCATCCAAAGGCAGGATTCAAACATTTGCATTCAGGAAGACAAAACTCTTGGCAAAGTCCAGGTTTAAGCATTTAAATTGGAATTTCTCTGGGACATGGAATTTGGGCACTCCAGGGTCATGCAGAAACTCATTTTGTTTTACACCTCTACAGGAGAAGGCTCCAAAAGTCTGATGGAAAACAGGACTCTGGCAATAAATAAGAAGGATGAGTGCCTTCATGGGCAAACCCCATCCTCTGACCCCGGTCCAAGAAGGATCCGCTGATAGCAGAGAGCAGGCACCAAAACTGGTGAAAAATGAACCCTGTCAAATCTGTTTGAGCTTTTGATGAGTTTAAAAATTGGTTAATAAAGGCAACCGTGCCAATGTAATAGATTTAGACTCTGGCAGCCACTTAACCTGGTATGGCATGACATTTTGATTAAAAATTAGAGTGATACAAGAGCAACATGACACGCACTAACAGGATTAAAGGCTGGCTGCAACACAATTAGGATGCTGCAACTGCTGGGTGGTTTAACAGGGATCCTTAATGGGGAAAACAGGTCCAATTCCCAAGATTTTAAGCAAAAAGCCACAAGAAGCCAAAGCAGTGCTGTGCAGTTGGCAGAGAGCACAGAGCATGGAGGAAGAAGGTGCCAGGTCACTGGTACAGAGCAACTGGAATTGAGAATTAAACGCAAGTTAAAAAGCAGCATCCAAGCTGTGGCTGCCCAACCCCTGGAATGTTCCAGGCCAGGCTGGATGGGGCTTGGAGCAGCCTGGAGTAGTGGAAGGTGTCCCTGCCCCTGGGTGAGCTTCCAGGTCCTTTCCAACCCAAACCATGCTGGGTTCTGTGATTTTCCCTCTGCCAAGCCAAGTGCACGCACCTGGGAAGGGGAAGGATGTGCATCCATCTTCTCCCTTCCTCAAATGCAGCAGGTCCCCCAGATTAAAGACACCACCTGGGCTCAGGAGGGGGATGCTTTGCACATGGTGGGAATTCAAGGCAAGGTGGAATTCAAGCCACGGTGGCCCTGCAGCACATCTGCAGGAGGTGAGAGCTCCCAGCTCCTCACCTGAGAGCACAGGGGTGGTGACAGCAAGGTGGCCACAGGGCACAGGCCATGGGGTGAGGGAGGAGGGATCTGCAGGGAGGTGTCCCTGCTCCCCACAGGCTGAGCCTGCTGCTCAGGGACGGGGCAGGAAAAGCCTCAAGATGCCTTCACAGACTGAATTTCCTGTGTACATCCCCATCAGCATCAGGACTTCAATGGTTTTAAATCCACATCCCAGTTCTGACACTCCCTGAGGAGTTACCAACAGCTTTGGACTTGTAGGATATTTACATCTGCGATGAAATGAAACAACAAAACTGAAATGTATCAGCTTGTCTCAGCTAAAAGGGATTCACTGCAGCTTCTCCAGTCCCTGGCTCACAGTTCCTATCCAGGGCTGCTCCCCCAACAAGCTGCTCCAGGTTTCTTGGGAGGAAGCATTCATTTTATGCCATTTCTCAGAAATGCATCACCTGGCACCTGCACCCACCAGGGCTTCTCCAGCCTCATCCATGACATTGAGGCAAAGGGCTTGAACTTCAGCTGTCCCCAAGTGCCACATCCCCACGGCTTCAGCCCCTCCATGGCACACTGCAGCTTTGTGGGAGCAGCCAGGGACCTGGTCTGCTCCTCCCCTTCACTCCTCTGGGAATATTGTATGGAAATATTGTATAGAAATATTGCATGGAAATATTGCATGGAAATATTGTATGGAAATATTGTATATAAATATTGTATGGAAATATTGTATGGAAATAATGTATACAAATATTGTATGGAAATATTGTATACAAATATTGTATGGAAATATTGTATATAAATATTGTATGGAAATATTGTATAGAAATATTGTAGGGAAATATTGTATGGAAATATTGTAGGGAAATATTGTATGGAAATATTGTATGGAAATATTGTATGGAATTGTTGTTGTAGCTGCCCCTTGCAGAGCTCCCCGCTGCACAAACAGCACTGAGCTGATTAATTCCATCCTGCCTTTCTGCAAACAACCACAGACCATGCCAGTCCCACCCAGACTCTGCTATATTGAAGCCACCAGATAACTCTGACTTCTCATTTTATCTTTTGAATCAAACAAGCCAAGGAGCCCCCACCAAGTGACAGGCGTGCATTGCCAACAGCGTGTGACAAACCAGGCCCGTGGCTTCTGGGGAGCTTCAATCAGACAAAGGGAGACAAAACCTCCATCTTTCCCTTAGTAAATTCCTCCCACACCTTTAACACTTGCTGTTAAAGTAACACCCAGTCCTGCCAACGTTACACCAACGTCACCCCCGTGACCAGATCTGGTGGTATTTTGGGGACTAACTGGGATTAAAAGCACATTTAACACCTGGTTTCTCCCCCAAATCCCTCTACCTCCTTCCACCTCAACTGAACTTGTAAAATCACAGTTTCTAGCCTTCTGTTTTTTACTTTTTGTTGTTTTGTGTAGCAGTCACTCCAGGCTGGATGAACAGCCTGGCTCCAGCAGCCGTCCCAGATCCCTCCAGGTGCCTCAAAACACAAGTGCAAATTTAGGTAGGAAAAAAGGCCAAGGTTTTGCCCATTTTAGCATCAGAGCCCAACACCCTGCTCACCCCTGGCCTTGTCACCACCCCCAAATGTGCAGCAGTGCCCTCCCCGAGCCATGTGCCTGGAGCACGGAGCAGGAGTGCCAGGGCAGCGCTCGTCACGCCGATGCTTTTTGACTAATTACTGCTATAAAAAGCAAAAAGCTGTCAGGGAGAATTATTCAGCTTCTGCAAGAGTGAAACAGAGACACGTCTTAGAGGAAATGGTGCCCCTTCAGACTCCAGTGGTGCCTGCAAGGATTAACTCAACCCTCGCAGCACCTACCAATGACATTATTTACTGCACCCATCCCAAAGTGCTCCCAGTGCAGGGAAAAGGAGGTGGAAGGCAGCTCGTGGTGCAGGAGAGGCCTGGGGAGCAGGAGTTCCAGAGGGAGGGGTTTGACTCTGGGGTTCTGCTGGCAGAATCACAGAATCACAGGATGGTCTGGGTGGGTGGGAAGGGACAGTGAAGCTCATCCTGTCCCACCCCTGCCATGGCAGGGACACCAGGCTGCTCCAAGCCCTGTCCAACCTGGCCATGGGCACTTCCAGGGATCCAGGGGCAGCCACAGCTTCTCTGGGAGCCTGCCCACCCTCCCAGGGAACAATTTCTCCAGAGTATCCCATCCATCCCCGCCCTTGTTCAGTTTGAAGCCACTGGCTCTGGTCCTGTCACTCCATCCCTTGCCCAAAGTCACTGTCAGGCTCAATCCCATTGTTCCCTGGCCCATCAGAGCCTGTCCTGCCCACAGCCAGGGGCTGTGCCCGCCCAGGAGTGACCAACGACAGCCAGAGCTCGTGGAGCTGGAGCCTGTCCTGGGCACGGGGCTGGATCATTGCACAGGCAGCATGGAAATGCAGCGGGGGCTGCCCCGGGGTCACTGCACTGAGAGCGGGGTGGGCAGCCAGGAGGGCTCCAGAGCAAGGGGACATCAGGCACACGAGTGTGACACTGGGAGTGCTCCAGAGCAAGGGGACATCAGGCACACGAGTGTGACATTGTGACATCACACACAGCACATTAGTGTGACATTGGGAGTGCTCCAGCACAGGGTGACATCACACACAGTGTCACATTGTGACATCACACACACCGCGTCACACTGTGACATCACACACCAGTGTCACACTGCCAGTGCTCCAGCACAAGGTGACATCACACACACAGTGTCACACTGTGACATCACACACAGTGTCACATTGTGACATCACACACACAGTGTCACACTGAGTACTCCAGCACGAGGTGACATCACACACACCGTTTCATACTGTGACATCTCACACACAGTGTCACACTGTGACATCACACACACCGTGTCACACTGTGACATCACATACACCGTGTCACATTGCTGTGTGTTACAGCAGTGTCTGGGCAGATCCCACCCGGCTCCCAGGGAAGGCAATCTGCTCCTTCCTGGGGGACACAAAGGTGGCCCCACGCAGCCCCCAGGGCCAGGGGGAGCGGGAGGCAGAGTTTGTCTGAAAATCTCTGTCCCTGTCCCTCCTGGGGGTGCCTGAGGCCTGCAGAGGGTGGTGGCTTGCAGGGTCTGCACCACTCTGCTCCCTCCAGCCTGCTCCTCCACCAGCCCAGCCCTGCCATGGCAGCCCCTTGCTAAAACCAAACCCTCCAAACTGGATTCAGAGGGAGCAGCATGGGCAGAGTAACCCAGAATCCCTCAAAACCAGAGGAATTAACCATCCATTAATTGTCCTGGGGCAAAAAACCACAACGAGCTCATTTTTGGCTGAGCTGTTTCTGACCACAAAATCTCTTTCATGTCACAGCCTCTTCCCCTTCTTCCACTGCCTTGGTTTTCCAATTCGTTCACTCCAAAGCCTCTCTTTGTGTTTGTATTTAAATTTTCACCTCCACTGATTTCCTGAGCAAAAACCCATTGGGTGAGCAAGGAGCTGAGAAATCCTACACAGGCCCATGGGGGTGTAGCACTGGGGCACAGCTGGATCCAGCAGTGCTGCTCCCAGCTCTGAAATCACCTTCCCGACTGCAGGGGCATCCCAGCACCTGGGGCAGCTCCCTCCCTGCACCAGGGCAGAGTTCCAGGCCAGGCTGGACAGGGCTTGGACACTTGCTCTGCAGAAAGTGTCCCTGCCCATGGCAGGGGTGGGATAAGATGGGCTTTAAGGTCCCTTCTGCTGTGGGAACACCCACAGCAACGATGCTCTCCGCCCTTTTTCACTCCTCATTTATTCAGTTTAGCCCATCCGTTATTTTTTCTTCATGGTCTGAAGGTAAATCTTCGGTGGGTTGTGCTGAAGGAGCTGGTTCTGGGAGCTCCTCTGTTCTCCAGCATAGAGAAAATATTACCAGCAGATTTTGCTTTTCACTGAGCTCTGTCACTCAGGTAATAAAGTGGATTGATTGCAAGGCTCAAGGCAGGCTCCGGGGCAGCTCCCTCAGGCACCAAAGGACTCAGACAGTCAGGAATTCCTACAAATGGGCATTGATGGCACAGGGCAACAGAATCACAGACAGATGTTGTCGAAGTTGGTGGCTGGAAAAACACCCTCCAGAAGGAGCCAGCAGTCAAAGCCCTGCACTGGGATGTAAGAGACATGCAGCCCTGGAGCAGCTCCGGGGCCTCCTCTGGACTCTCCAGCAGTTCCTCATCTGCTGCTGTTTGGCCCCGGGCCGGGGCAGCTCTGCAGGTGGGGTCTCACCCGAGCAGGGCAGTCCCTGCCCTGCTGCCCACGCTGGGGATCAGCCCAGGGCACGGGGCTGGCTCTGGGCAGAGGAATTTGCCCTGCTCACCCCTCCTGGATGGCGCTGAAAGCTCGGCCTGGCCCCGGTATCTGCATGGGGCGAGGGGGATGAAAATCCTGGGGATGGCAATGGTCTGGGAGCAGCTGCCTGGCGGGGACAGCGAGGAGCTCAGCCTCTCATCCGTCAGAGAGCAGAGTGAGAGCTGACACGGCCATCATCCCCAAATGCCTTCACAGAGAGCAAATATCAGCTGCTAAAGGGCTCTTCAATCAAGTGAAGAGAGGCAGGCAGACCCAGCCCCCAGGGGCTGCAGCAGACGCGCTTGGATTAGGAACAAGACGCAGTTTTTAAAAACAAGAGCGATTAAGTAGCGGAATAAACTGCCCTGGGGGTGGTGGATCCCACAGCTCGCGGTGCCATCGAGAGGAGCTGTGCTGCCTGGCTGCCTGGCACACTGCTGCCAGCTCCCACAGCCCCGGGGCAGCAGCGAGGGCTCCGGGAGCCCGGGCACCGCCAGGATGGTCCCTGGCACAGCACAAGTCCCAGGATACCTCCCTGAGCTCAGGCCTGGGCTCAGTGTCCTGATCTGCACCACGACTCGGAGTGAGCTCCCATTGTGACCCACTGGGAGTGTCCAGGGCCGGGCTGGATGGGACTTGGAGCACCCTGGGACAGTGGAAGGTGTCCCTGCCCCCATGAGGCTCCCTCATGGAACTGGACGAGCTTTGAGGTCCCTTCCAACCCAAACCATTCCAGGATTCCATGACCACAGGTGGTGGCACACGTGGCTTCTGTGCAAAGAGCTGAGGAGAGGGAGAGGTGAAAAGGTGAGGAGGTGAGGAGGCGGCCCATGGTACACAGCCCTCTCCACCACTGATTTCCACAGACACGGATTTCTAAACAAAGACAAAGGATCCGATTTGCAGTAAATTCTCCCCTGGAGCCAGCTCTCCGTGCCCAGCAGGACGGTGGCAGTGCCAGCACGGGTTTGCCTTGGGGAAGGGCGCTCTGCTCCTGGGATCACAACGTGTGGGAAAGGAGGCAGGGATAAATGGGGATACTCTGTGAAAAGGATGGGACGTGGCAGCTGGGGAAGGCACTGCTGCCGGTTTCACATGCAAATGGCCCGGCCCCAGGACAGAGGGTGAGGAGCAGCTGGGAGCATCGCTGGAGGATGCCATCACCATGGCAACGGGACGAGCATGCTGCCGCACGGATCAAGGACACAATTTCATTGTCCGAGTGCCGAGGATGTTTTAGCCCCGTTCCTAGGGGCTGCGTGTTAATAACAGTTGCATCCTATTTATCCTGGGCCTTCATTGTCTCCGTAATGAGCTCTCCAGGAAAACCTGGAGAGCGTTTCCTTGGAGGCGCCGCGCCAGAAACGCGACTCCGAGTTAAGTGGTTTGCTTCGCTGGCAATTCCCTCCCATGCCCACACGCTTTGAAATACAGAGCAGGCTGATTAACTATTAATAACAGGGCACTGACAAACCACACGTTCTGCCCCAGTTTGTGCCAGTTGTTCCAGAGGCCCCCGGAGCTCTCGCCGTGGCTGCGGGGACGCTCCTCACCCTGCCCTGGGTGGGACACACGATGGGCACCCCCAGCCCGTTGTGCCCTGTCCTGGCACTGCCTGAGGAGCTGCACATTCCAGCAGTTTGGGTGAGGATCAGCTGAGGTGGATGATGATGATGATGATGGATGACAGGGCACGGCTGTGTGTGCACACAAGTGTACCCAGTGCCCCTCAAGGATAACGCCACATCCACGTGAGTAAAGCCTGGAATTACTTTTCTACTTGCAGAGGGTTGGACTCAATGATCTTGGAGGTCTTTTCCCACAAAAATGATTCCATGATTCTATTAAATACATTGATATTATTTCTGTGCTGTTATTTCCTGCATAGCAGGAAACCTTGGCTGGCCCCAGCAAGGTCTGGCTCTGGTGAATCCAATCCCTTGTCCCTCCAGCATCCCTGTGCTACTGAAATCTGCCATGAAACCAGGGAGCTCCAACATGCCCACATCCTGGGAGCCCAGAACAACCCCACGCAGGCAAAGGCAAGGATTCAGCAGCACTTTGGAAGCTCTGAGTGTCTGAGCACTGAAGCAACACTGGATGGTGTTTATTATGGCCCTGCACTGTTACCAGAACTGATTTTGTTGCATGAACATGGCCAGGCCTCCCTCTCCTCAGTCTTTGGGCAGAAGCACAAATGTCACCGTGCAGCACTGAAGGTGCCCTGCTCTGTTCAGAGGAGGAAGCTGTTCCTGGATGGTGTGTCCATGTCCCTGTGTCCATTTCCCTGTGTCCATGTCCCTGTGTCCATTTTCCTGTGTCCATGTCCCTGTGTCCATTTCCCTGTGTCCATGTCCCTGTGTCCATTTCCCTGTGTGCATTTCCCTGTGTCCATTTTCCTGTGTGCATTTCCCTGTGTCCATTTCCCTGTGTCCATTTCCCTATGTCCATTTCCCTGTGTCCATGTCCCTGTGTTTGTTTCCCTGTGTCCATTTCCCTGTGTCCATTTCCCTGTGTCCATTTCCCTGTGTCCATTTCCCTGTGTCCATTTCCCTGTGTCCATTTTCCTGTGTCCATTTCTCTCTGTCTGTTTTCCTGTGTCCATTTCCCTGAGTCCATTTCTCTGTGTCCATTTCCCTGCAGATCTGCTGCTCACGGCACCTCCCCAGTGCGGGGGCTCGGGTGGGAGGGAGTGAAATGGGGTGAAGGCAGCCCCAGCTCAGCTCAGGACTGTGCTGCTGCTGAGCTGGGGGTGCTTTCACCCCGCTTCACTCCCTCCACCCAGTCCTGGCTGAGCTGCAGCCGTGGTCACTCTGTGCTGTCACTTTAAATCCCGGTGGCTGCTGCATCCCTGAGGATGAGGGATCAGCAAACCAAACCCGCAGGGAGCAGGGGCTGCCAAGCCCAGCTCTGCAGCCACTCTCCTCTGTGCAGCCCAGCTGCTCCCAAATCCTGGGATTTACCACCTCTGCCAGGGCAGAGCTGCCCTCTCCAGGAAGAAATCCCTCCTGATGCCAAATCTGAATCTCCCCTGGCACAGCTTCAGGCTGTGTCCTCTTGTCCTGTCAAATGTCTTTGTGTTCGGAGCAGCTCCCCATCCCAGCAATCACCACATTCCAGTGTGACTCTCCCAGGCACAGGAACCAAGCAGCAGCCCTGGTTTCCATTCAGCTCTGCCATGAGTGTCATCCCTCCTCAGCATTCCAGCTTCCCACTCCCCGAGCAGCCCACGCCAGCTGTGGCAAACAACCCGGCCCTTCAACACACACAGAAGTTTTCTTTTCTTCTTTAACCAACAACCACTGTCACTAAACCCCCTTTCTGCTTAATGCAGCTCTGCATCAAAACACCTCCGAGGCGATTCGTTTATACCAGGAGAACTTCTGAGGCTGGAATTTTCCCTGATGGCACTGCTGGAAGGCTACAGCAGCCCAGCAGGTCAGTGAGTTGAAAGCAGTATTTCATCTGGCAATTTATTCAAATAAATCTTTCAAAACATGAAATAAGCTCTAAAGATGGAGACTGTCAAAGGCTGCAGCAGCCCAGCTCCTGAGTGGAATGTCCAAGCAGGGGCAGCAGCTGTGGGACACCAGCCCTGCTCCCTGTGCCAGGGACAGGCTGGTCCAGGAGGGGCTCGGCAGGAAAACAGCGATGGGCCTAACGATGAAAAAGTGGCTTTGTTAATTACTGCCATTACCTGTGCAATGATCAGGGCACCCCAGAGATGTGTGGGAAGTCACCAGCACCAGTGGGGGTTTTAGAGCTTTGAACCCCCCAGGTCTGAGCTCAGCCGAGACAGCGCAGCCCCAAGGAGAGCAGCCGAGGGGAATTCCAGCGCAAAGGAAGGTTTTCCTGCGGCTGGCTGGGGAAGGAGGAGCTGAAAGAAGTGGCCAGGCGTGCTCTGGGGGAAGAAGAGCCCCTTTGTGGCGGGCACACGGCGGGCATTGTCCGCTGGCCGCTCGCCCTCGCAGCCGTGCCCGGGGCGGCATCGAGAGCTGCCCCCGCTGGGGCATCGGCTCCTCTGCCAACAGCCACAGCCAGGCTCAGCTCCCTCCCTCAGCCTCTGCTCTCCTCACCAGCTCCACCGAGGAAGAGAGGAAATGATGGAGACTGAGTAATCACAGAGACCTGGAACGGTTTGGGTTGGAAGGGGCCTCAAAGCCCCTCTCATCCCAGCCCCTGCCATGGCAGGGACACCTTCCACCCTCCCAGGCTGCTCCAAGCCTCATGCAGCCTGGCTTTGGACACTTCCAGGCATCCAGGGACAGCCACAGCTTCTCTGGGTACCCTGTGCCAGGGCCTGCCCACTCTCCCAGGGAACAATTCCTTCCCAATATCCCATCTAAGCCAGGGAACACACATCAAATCATTAATACTTATGTTGGATCCACTGAAATTCCAAAATTCTCAGCCTCATCCAAATCTGAAGGAAACAGTTTTGCTAAAACCAGTCAAGGTTGACCGTGACTGGGCTCCTGCTTCATCAAAAATGCTGAATTTTGGAGAAAAGAGAGCAGGTAGTTGTATTTTGTGCTTGCTCTGCATCCCTGCCTGCTGCCTGAATGGAACTGGCTGCTCAGGGAAACCAGGAGACAAAGGTTAATCCAGCAGCTGAGGTGCTGATGCTGCTGTGAAGACAACAGGCCTGGAGGGATCTGTGGGCTTGGCTCTTCTTTCACGGATCCCCCAAAATTAACAGCTGCTTTGATAATTCTAGGATGGGTGTGCCTTAGCCCCAGATCTCCCTGTGGGGATGATGGCTCCGACCCATTTCTGCAGTGTCTGGTGCAGCCCCACTCTCCAGGAGCTTTGGGACCTGCATCTCAGGGGAGCTGTGTCCCTCCTTCATCCCCTCAGTGGGGATCAACCCCTGCCCACCCACAGCAGGTCCCTGCAGTGCTGTCCCTGCTCCTGCTCCCNTGCCCACCCACGGCAGGTCCCTGCAGTGCTGCCCCTGCTCCTGTTCCCCACGGCACGGCATGGCATGGCACTGCCCACTCTCCCAGGGAACAATACAGCATGGCACAGCATGGCATGGCACGGCACAGCATGGCATGGCACAGCACGGCATGGCTTCTGTGTGCTGGGCACAGCTTCCCTGTGCCAGGCACAGCTTCCCTGTGCCGGCCAGGCGGCTCTGCTGATGCCCATTAGCTCTAATGGGAAGCTACAGAGCCATTCCTTCCCATCAGGGCTAATGGGCACCGCAGGGATAACGCGGTTACCTCGGCCGAGCCACAGCGGCTTCCCAGCAGCTCAGGAGCCAGCGGGGTCACGAGCCACGGCCTCATTCCCCACGAGATGCAGCCAAATTACTCTGTGCATGGACTGGGGAAGCAGTTCCTTAAAGCAGCATGGTGCAGGGTGAGCACTGGCACCAGCTCTGTCCCCAGTGCCCCAGAGCACCGAGACACCTCCCGAGGCACAGCTCTGGGCAGCTCTGGGGCAGCTCTGGGGCAGCTCTGGGCAGCTCTGGGGCAGCTCTGGGCAGCTCTGGGCAGCTCTGGGGCAGCTCTGGGGCAGCTCTGGGCAGCTCTGGGGCAACTCTGGGGCAGCCTGGCAAAGCCTCCCCCTGGCACCGACACAGCTGCACCCCACAGCCTCCCACAGATCAGAGAGTGGAACTCTCTGGCCCCGGGAGAACCCTCTGGGCGGCTGGAGGGAGGAATGCAGGCAGCAGAGACATGCAGGGAACACTCTTCCCACTCCAGCATCCTGCTTCAGCATCCTGCTCCAGCACCTCACTCCAGGACCCACTCTAGTATCCTGCTCCAGTCTCCCACTCCAGTATCCTGCTCCTGTACCCACTCCAGTACCCACTCTAGTACCCACTCCTGTACCCACTCCAGTACCCTCTCCAGTCTCCCACTCTGGCATCCCGCCCTGCCAGACCAGTTCCTTCCCACTATCCAGGCAGCAGAACGTTTGCTGTTTGCTCACTTGTTCCACATGATTCACATTCACTCCCAGTTAATCCCCTGCACCTACTGGGTCAGGAAAGGATTTTCACATTCCTCTCCCCTCACAAACACAGGAGCCGCTTTCCATCCCAGGATCGAGCCCAAGCTGCTCTCTGGAACAGTTTGCAAAGCCTAAATCCTGATCCTCCCTGAACATCTTGGATTCTGAATAGAAACTTGGTTGTTTCTGGGTCTGCTTTGAAGTCCGGGTTCCATAGGAAGCCGTTTGCAGCATGAGAATGAGGATTGTGTAACGATTTCTCCTGGAGATAAGGGCTCTGCAGGAGCTGCCAGCCGGGAGCACTGCCACTGATGGAATTGGCAGTGGAGGAGCCCAGCCTTGGGAATTTTTTTTTGTAAGTGTTAGTATTTCATAATAAAGATTGTGATTACTAATCCTAGGAAAATAAAGCAGCTGAAGAGGCTTCCTGGTCTGATTTGGGATCGCAGCAGCCCGGCCTGGCCTGGAGGCTGGCACTGCTGCTTGGCAGACTGAGCCAGAGTCTGCTCACATCCAGCATCCCGGGGGCACTGGGAAGGGATCCAGGATGCAAACCCAGGGAATGTTTCCTCCTTCTTCTTCTCCACACACTCACTACCTTCATCCCCAGGAATGGGACCCTGCACTCCCAGCCCTTTCCTTCTCCCCCTCCTCATTCCAGAAGCAAACCCAGACCCTCAGTATCCCTTCCCCACATTATTTCCCTTTGCTGCCCTGGCTTGCAAAGCCCCTTTTGCTTCTCTTCCCTGAGTTCTGTGGTGTTCCCCATTCCCGCTGTGCCCCGAGTGCCGTTCTGTGCCCCTCTGGGGGTGCCCCCTCCCGGGGCTGCCACCGTGCCCGAGCTGCGCTGCTGAACCGGGAGCTCTCCGCAGCCGGACACAGCAGGGAGCAGCTCCTCTCTCCAGCATTCCCTGCTCCAGGCCATCTGCAACTTTCTGGACTGCGGTCGCTGTTTTTGTCCTGCTTTTGTCCTGTTTTTGGGATCAGCTGCCAGCCCAGCTGTGGAGACAGCTCCCACAACAAACCCCGGCCCCAACGCGCCAAGGGGTCTGGTTTATGTGGGGAGAAACTGGCTGGGGAACTGGCCAGCAGTGCCAGGACCCTCACTCCTGCAGGAAGGAAGGTCCTGGCACAGCCCCTCCGAGGGGCTCCGTGGCAGGGGGGCCTGGCAGAGCAGTGGCACTCCTGTCAGAGGAGCAGCCTTGGCTCCCACAGGCGAGCTATGCCAGGACTCTGTGCCCACGGAGCTGTGCCCCCTCTGGGGGACCCTCCTGGATCAGAATCACCTCTGCATCCCCGAGGCTCCGTGCCAGCGGTGCCATGTCCCTGAGGCACACAGCCCCACAGCAGCGTGCATTAATTATTGAAGCATCTCGTTAAACATTGAATCGCGGGTGACCGACGGCAGTGCCAGGGAGGAGAGCAGCGACGTCAGCAGCAGCTCTCCAGCTGCACGGCTGCCTCAGCACTGTCCTTGGTCTCAGTGCCAGGGGACCCGAGCTCCCGAGTGCCCGAGCAGGCTGCAGGATGGGCACCACAGCCAGAGCCCCCCGAGCCTTCCCCGAGGCCAGGGCAGCCCGGCCGAGCCCAGCGAGGGGTGGCTGGGGGCACTGGGGCTGCTGGGGACAAACGGCACCAGTTCCCCTCCGTGCGTTGTCCCTCGTTCCCCAGATCCTTGTCCCTTGGCAGGGGCAGGACGGGCAGGTGGCACCACAGGTGTGGCGGCGATTCCTCGAAAGCCGCTCGCCGGACGCCCGCGGAGAGGGCCCGGGGCCGAGGGCAGGGCTGGGGCTGGCACCACGCTCAGCCTGGCACGGCATTCCCGGCTCCTGTGCCAGCAGCTCTCCCTGCCAGCCCCACCCTTCCTGAGCTCCCCTCCAGCCCCTGCTCCCCACAACCCCCCTGCCTTGTCCCCCTCCTGAAATCGCTCCTTGCTCCCAACCCTGCACAGCTCCAAAACCTCACACGGCCCAGAGCACCTCGAGTTTTCACCTTCCAGGACATTGCCCGTGCCTCTCCCTGTGTCAGGACACGAATCCTTCCCTGCCAGGGTGGACAGGCCTGGCACAGGGTGCCCAGAGCAGCTGTGGCTGCCCCTGGATCCTGGCTGGAGCTTGCAGCACCCTGGGACAGTGGGAGGTGTCCCTGCCCATGGCAGGGGTGGCACTGGGTGGGCCTTAAGGTCCCTTCCAACCCAACCCATTCGAGGATTCTGCAATTCCAGGATTCTATAACCACCATCTCAACAAGGAGTAAGACCACGGAGCAAATACCAAGTGCTGTTTGTGCACCTGAATCCTCCTCAAACACAGTTAAATCTCTGATGCCCTCTGGGACTTTTCTGTCTACATTTTAAAACACCCCCTGGTTACACCAGTGCTGGAAGCAAACCATCCCCAGCCCTGTCAGCCTGTGGCCAGAGGAATTCCCTGTCCTGCTGTAAACCCCAATTCTGCAGCATCCTCCTGGCTCTCCTTAGCCAGGGGATGTGGGATTGGCTGCAAATGCCACCAGGGTGCTCTATTTCAACTGAATTTTTAATGTTTATGTTTTACCTCGCCTCTGTGCAGTGACTGCACTGAATCACCTCAGTCTGATTAATTCCTGGCTCGTTTGAAAGAGTCCATGTGCTGTTGTCCACATTCCCTGGAAAGCCTGTGTGGGTGAGGGCCACAGATCCACCATCAATTGCACAGAAAGATGCCTCATTTTTAATGGGGACACACAGAATGATTAACTGAATTCTTACCCCCAAAGCACCCCACAGAGCCGGGGATCTTCCTCCCCACATTCCCACCTTTGGCCCATGGGAGCAGTGGTCAGGAGTTTGTCACTGCAATAAACTGGAAAATTCCTGTCAAGGACTTAAATCAACAACTTAGGGCTTTCTAATGGAGGTGAATCCACTCCAAGGCACAGAAAATATTTCTCTCTCCATCTTTAAACCCAGTTTGGTGCTGAGGTGGACCCAACACCTCAGGATCCAGAGGCACCTGAAGCCCAGCAGGGCCTCTCCCCTCTCCCCTGCTCTGATGGCTGGTGGTAGATGAGAAACTGGTCCAGCTCCTCCATGGCACAAAAAACCTCCTGTGAGTCCTGGATCCAATTAAAATTATTTCAGGCTTAATGATTCGAGCTGCTGCTGGTGGTGGAGAAGCTCGTTGCTGTGCGAGCTCCTCATTCCACGCTGTCCCGGGTGGGCCTTACAGGGAGGGAGCATTCCCTGC
Source organism: Peucedramus taeniatus (assembly GCA_013400575.1). Classification (NCBI taxonomy): domain Eukaryota; kingdom Metazoa; phylum Chordata; class Aves; order Passeriformes; family Fringillidae; genus Peucedramus; species Peucedramus taeniatus. The sequence continues at coordinate 399,099 of WBNO01014656.1, read as the reverse complement.
TCCAGCAGGGCTGCTGGGCCCAGGTGAGGCTCCAAACACGTCTGGGCAGTGAGACCCCTGCCAGGGGACCCTGCTGTCCTGCCAGCAGCAGGGACAATGCCCAGCAGGGCTCCAGCTCCCTGCCTGGAGCACAGGTTACTGCTGGGGGGCACGGGGGACCCTGCCCTGCTCGGCTGCTGGAAGCATCCCAGGAAAATCGCTCCACTGGAGCCTCCCAGAGCAGCCCAGCACCTCCCCTTGGCAGTGGTGGCCCCAGTGGTGCCCGTGCCCCGTGGCAGGGGCAGGGGGAGGCAGAGCTGCCCCAGCCTGCTGGACCAGGCGTGGCTGCAGCATTTCCCCGTGCTGGGATGCCAGAGAGCTGGGAGGAGGCTTTGTGGGCTGGCTGGGATGTGATCAGGGCTCTCAGCACTGTCCCAAGGGCCCACAAATTGCAGCAATCTCCTCATCTCTCTTGCTCTTCCTGCTTACTCTGTTTTCTCCTTCCTCTCCTTGCTGCTCTAATATTTATCCAGGCTGACAGCCTTTTACCCTCCAGGAGCTCCTGAAAGTGCTTTGCCCAGAGTTCTTAAAGCTTGACTCAATTTCACCGAGCCTGCAGGAACAGGCACCTCTGGCACCTGCCAGCCCAGCCCAGCCCAGCCCAGCCCAGCCCAGCCCCACGGGGTTACAGAAAGCACCAGAGCTGAGAGAGCCCAGCTGGGTCTGCTGCTCCTCTGGGCATCCATCAAGGCATCCCTGCTGCCCTGTCCATTTGTGTTCCCCTGGGGCTCAGCACTGCTGGGGACCCTGCAGGGGGGTCCTGACCACAGCTGCCACGGGTCCCCTTCCCAGGACACCGGGGTGACCCAGGCTGCAGCCCCTCGGGACCTCCCCAGGTGTCCCAGCCCTGCCACAGGTCAGCTCCCAGGCTTCACAGGGGCTGGGAAAAGTTCCACCTTGAAAACCCCACCTGGAGCTCTGCATCCCAGCAGAGCTCAGAGCACATCAGACACCCAGAGCAGACTGAAGGCTCTGCTTTTCCAGGGCCACAGCACAGGGAGCAGAGCTCTCCTGATCCCTGCACCTCCCGCAGCACCGAGAGGGTCCCTCCTCACCCTGGGCATGGGGCTGGGCTGATCCTGGTGTGCAACGGAGGGATCAGGTCTGGGATCACACTGGGTGTGTAACACAGGGATCAGGTCTGGGATCACACCCTGTGTGTGTAACAGGGATCAGGTCTGGGATCACACCCGTGTGTGTGACAGGGATCATGTCTGGGATCACACTGGGTGTGTAACACAGGGATCATGTCTGGGATCACACCCGTATGTGTGACAGGGATCACACCCCGTGTGTGTAACAGGGATCGCACCCCTGTGTGTGACAGGGATCACACCCGTGTGTGTGACAGGGGTCATGTCTGGGATCACACCCCTGTGTGTAACAGGGATCACACCTGTGTGTGTGACAGGGNCAACGGAGGGATCAGGTCTGGGATCACACTGGGTGTGTAACACAGGGATCAGGTCTGGGATCACACTGGGTGTGTAACAGGGATCAGGTCTGGGATCACACCCCTGTGTGTGACAGGGATCACACCCGTGTGTGTGACAAGGCTCGCTGTCTCCAGTGTAATGCAGGAAAGGTTCTGCCTGTCTGTTCCAGTTACTCACATCACAGTGGGTTTCACAAGGGATCAGTGCAGCCCTGCTGAAGGAGAGGGATGCTCCAGGAGAGCTGCAGGGACACAAATGGAATGGAACCCCTGGGACACCTGTGGGCACAGGGCAATCGGTGCAGCTGGCACTGCTGAGAGTGCACCCTGATTGTGGCACTGCTGTGTGTGCACCCTGATTGTGGCACTGCTGTGAGTGCACCCTGATTGTGGCACTGCTGTGCGTGCACCCTGATTGTGGCACTGCTGTGAGTGCACCCTGATTTGTGTGCACCCTGATTTGTGTGCACCCTGACTGTGGCACTGCTGTGAGTGCACCCTGATTGTGGCACTGCTGTGTGTGCACCCTGATTGTGGCACTGCTGTGTGTGCACCCTGATTGTGGCACTGCTGTGAGTGCACCCTGATTTGTGTGCACCCTGATTGTGGCACTGCTGTGAGTGCACCCTGATTTGTGTGCACCCTGACTGTGGCACTGATTTGTGGCTGCCCACTTCCATCCCTGGACGTGTCCCATTCCAGGCTGGACAGGGCTTGCAGCAGCCTGGGATGGTGGAAGGTGTCCCTGGTGGTCATTTTGGTCCCCAAAATGGTAATTCAGGGAGAAAACAGCTCTGAATGAAAAGCTTTGCAGTGCCCTCTCCAACAGCCATGTTCATCAGTATTAATTACAGTGAAAATCCCACACCAGCCAGGGTGACGGAACGTAGCATTAACCAATTAAAAGATAAAAATTTCATGTCCTGGCCTGTGACCCCACACTCTGCAACAGGCACAGGCACCAGCACGTGGAACTGCCAGTGCTGACACTCCAGGACAAGAAATCCCAGAGGAGTGGCATGTGCAGTGCCACCCAGGACAGGTGACATCCCTCCAGACCCAGTTCCTGGTGGCCGGTGGAAGCTCAGGCACAGCCCCTGCCAGGCAGATTTGGGAGGGTTTGTGGAGCACTCAGGGCTGGAGCCAGGCTTGGCAAACCCCGGCAGGGTGAGGGAACGCTGCCTGCACCCGCAGAGCCGGGCCTGGACAAGCTCTGCTCTGTTAGACCCGGCCCAGCACAGGGAACCCCAGGGCTGGAGAGGCCCCAGCCCAGCTCAGCACAGCCAGGGAGCTGCAGGTGCACACACACACCTGGCTATAGGTACAGAAACTTGGGTGCACACACACCCCTGGCTGTAGGTCACACACACCTGGCTGTAGGTGCACACACACACCTGGCTGTAGGTACACACACCTGGCTGTAGGTCACACACACACCTGGCTGCAGGTCACACACACACACCTGGCTGTAGGTGCACACACACACCTGGCTGTAGGTGCACACACACACACCTGGCTGCAGGTACACGCACACACCTGGCTGTAGGTGCACACACACACACACCTGGCTGTAGGTGCACACACACACACCTGGCTGTAGGTGCACACACACACACCTGGCTGCAGGTACACACACACACCTGGCTGTAGGTGCACACACACACCTGGCTGTACGTCACACACACACCTGGCTGCAGGTCACACACACACCTGGCTGTAGGTGCACACACACACACCTGGCTGTAGGTACACACACACCTGGCTGCAGGTACACACACCTGGCTGTAATTCTGGGGACACGGTGCAGGCTGTGATGAGGAGAAGCCCTGGCATCAGACAGGAAAGGCTCAGCTCGGGAGATCAGCCCCGGGGCTGCACAAAGGCAAATTGAGTCAGACAAAAGCTCTCTCCTGGTTTATATTCTTAAGATGGTATCGAATTCGTTAGGAAGATGGAGCAGCGGGAGATGCAATTTACCTATTTCATAGGAGCACTGGATATTCTGCAGCAGGGTAAATGGATTTACAGAGCTGGGAGGACACGCCGGGCTCCGAGAATCATTTACTGACCCGCAGAGGGCACAGCTCCGTGGGGAAAAGCTGGGTCCAGCCTGCCCCGGCACCAAGGAGGGGCAGGGAGAGGATGCCCAGGGCAGGGGTGGCCTCCCAGACAGCCTCTGGTCGGGCACAGCTTGGCAGAGGGTGGCACGTGGCACTTCCTCAGCCGAGACCATAATTCCTGTTAGGATAACCCCAGCTAGGGAGCAGTGCTTTAAAATGAGGCTTTGAGGAAATTAAATAGATTAAAACAGGCTTTTACCACAAACTCCTCTCTGTCAGCACAGCCAGGCCCTGGCACAGGGCAAAGGGCCTGCCCACCCTCACGGGAAGGATTCCTTCCCAATGTCCCGGCCGTGGGATCCGTTCCCCGAGTGCTGTCCCCGTGTCCCTGTGCCAGTCCCTGTCCTGTTCCCGAGTGTCGCTCGGCCCCTGCCGCGGGCGCTGTCCCTTGCCGGGGCTCGGGGCCGCTTCTCCAGCGCTGCCTTCGCCAGCCGAGCACGCCCTCTCCAGCTCCTTCCCACCGCAGGTAATTACCTAAGAGCTCATTAGGCCCACAGGATGTGCGGCTGCTGCCTGGAAATCGGGCTCTATTTTTATCCCGCCGGAGTAAAACGTGGCAGATTGACGAGAGCTGTCCCTCCGGCAGGAAGGCAACCGGCTCGTTACAAACGAGTTTCCTTTTGCTAAAAAAAAACCAGTTCCTGTCCCCTCCGAGCGGGTGGGACACCCCTGCCCGGCTCCAGCACGGCCTCTGGGGCACCCTGCCACAGTTCAGCTGCGTGGGCAAGGACGGGGTGACCCCTCCGAGCCCGGCAGCACCGCAGGGATGCCAGCCCTGGGCTGTGCGGGCCAGCAGCACCTGGAGCGCTGTGCAATGCTCCCTGGAGCTCTCCAGGAACAGACTCCACGGGTCCTTCCCAAACCCCAGCCACGGCCCCTGCTCCCTGCAGCCTCCCCCACGCCGGGCAGATGCTCCCAGAGTCTCTCCACAAGCAGGAGCCGAGCAGGAGGATGTCAAACACGCTCGAAATGTGTATGGATTGCAAGGCCATAAATATTTGAAGGGGCTGAGTGAGTCTGTTCTAACGCTGTGCAAGCTCCAGTGCCCCTCAGCCCTTCCCTTGGCCAGGATGCCAATGCCTGTGGCTCACTGCCTGCCCAAATAAAGACCAGGATAATTGCAGCACTTACAGGAGTGCTGTAGCGGGCCCTCTGCAGTTGATCAGAGGGCCTTTTTCCCAAGCACACCTGAGAGAAGCCAGAAGCACTCACCCTTGCCATGCCTGCAGGGCTCCTGTGCTGCCAGGCTGCTCAGATGGAAGAGTGCAGAGCTGAAACTGCTCTGCCTGGAGCCCGGAGCACAGGGGTGGCAGTGGCACAGCCCCCGTGGGAGCTCTGACACCGCAGCAGCAGCACAGGCTGCACCAGCACAGTGCCCACAGCACGGGGCAGCACCGGGGACGAGGCCACTCCCGGGCGGTGCCAGTGTCCCCTGCCTGCCAGCAGCCCTGTCCCCTGTTCCTGTGGCAATCCCTGCCCTCCCAGCTGATCCGCGCTGACTTCTCCTGCATGGGACAAAGCAAAGGGAGCCAGGCAGTGTGCGGGGTCAGCCACTCCTCCAGGCCAGGCCGGCTGGTGGAGCCGGGCCCTGCTCAGAAACCAGGCCTGGGGCCTTTCTGGGCGGGTCTGACCTCATCCTCTGCTCACAGGGACTGCACAGGGGGTAAAACCCCAGCCCAGCAAACCCCCGACCCTCCCGTGTGTCCCACCGAGCCACTGCCACCCCGGGCTGTGCCCGCTGGAGGTGGCACTCTGGCAGGGCTCAGGAAGGGCACACGCCGAGGGAATGGACACTCCGGTGGCAGAGCAGCAGTTTAGGCTGGGGAAGCTCCCCCAGGTGTTTGCCCCAGGGCACGGGCAGGGCACGGGCAGGACCCGTCAGTGGCGCACGGACATCGGCTGTGTCCCAAAACCGCTGTGTCCGGGGAAGAGCCCGGCGGGGCCGGGGTGGCACAGTGCCCAGAGCAGCTGCAAAGCGCCCAGCCCGCTGCCACCACAGCCGGTGACACCCCGGACCAGAGTCCCGGGGCTGATGACAAAGGCCCGCGGCAGGAGGAGCGCTCTGCTCTCCCTGGCCCTGGGGACAGCCTCAGCCTGCTCGCTGGGCTTTGCTCGGTGCCAGGGACACTGCCCTGTGTGCTGCTGCTGGCACGGCCAGGGGGGAGCCCCTGTCACTGGCATTTACTCCCAGCTCGCCCCGTTGGATCCCCTTGGGATCGGCACCCTGCCCCAGAACAAAGCCCAGAGCTGCAGCTGGGGCTCCAGGCAGGGCTGTGCTCCTGGCACTGGGACAGGGCACAGCCCTGCTGAGCTCCCTGGATGGCCCCAAGCACCCTCGGCTCCATCCAAGCCCCCCATGAAGAAATCTGTCACCAAAGCAGAGATCTGTCACCAGAGCAGAAACCACAGGCAGAAAAAAGCCCCATGGTGTGCTCAAGGAGCGGTGACAGGCTGGGGAATCATTCCCTGCTGCTTTGGGGGTTTGTATCAACCTGCACATGGGAACAAGGCCAGCCTGTGGTCACACAAGGAATAAGTGCTGCAGGAGAAAGGAGGGACAGCAGTGACAAGGGCCACGGGGAGAAAAGTCTGGGTTTAGGAGAAGAACCTTAATGCTGAGGAAGAGCCCAGGATCACCGAGATTTCGGCAGGGACTTGGTCCAAGAGAGCACCTGGGGAGGAGGTCTGGCAGAACCAGGGTGAGGGTTGGAGCCAAGGCTCGGTTCCACAGTGCCATGGGGCCACCAGTGTCCCTGTGCAGATGGAGGAGGACGGGCTGGCACAGTGGGAACGCTCCCAGTACCCATCACACCTCCCCTGCCCTGCTCCTGCTCCCCTGCCACTGCAAGCCCAGCCCTCTCCTTGTTCCTGTGCTTCTGCTGCCCCCACAGCTCTTCTTTTCCAATGGCCCCAGGAGCTGCAGGTCTGCAGGTCCCAAAAACACTCTGTTCTCATTCCATATTTCCTTTGGAAAGCCATTTCTACTTGCAAGCCAGAAATATTAGTCAGCAAACTGTACAGTGCAAGGCTAATGAGAACTAGATCGATTCATGAAAAGTACCTGCTCAGCAAATTTATTTTTTTTTCAAATAAGTCTATTGGATTCCAGCTTTTTCCCCCCAGTCCCAAAACACTGCCCAATCCACGAGTTAAGTGTATAAGGGATAGCTGCAATTGCTACCTGATCCATATATTCTTAAAGCCTCTTTCCAGCTCCAGAATGGCTGATTCAATTTTTGTCATTTTTTTATTAAAGAAAAATCCCCTATAGGCAGCTGGATGGATATTTCCTTTGGGATCCCAGCCTGTGTTCCAGGGTAAGAGCCAACACGAAACAGCCACTATAAACCCTCTGAAAAACACAAGCCCCTCATCGATGTGACAGATATGCCACTATAATTAAAGTCTTTGGCAACAGACATTATGCAGCCAAAATATTCTATTTTGGGCTGCAGCATTGATCTGATCCTGACATCACACATTAACGAGCCGAGGCCTTGCTGGCTGTGGAAGCTGCTGTTAATTACTGTGGAGAAAAACCACCTGGATTGTCTGGTGAGACACCAGCACCTGCCAGGCCCACCTGGATCCCCCTCCCGACCCAGCCCAAAGGTTTGGGCTCGTGTTCTTTACTGCCAGGTAGGAAAGACTAAAATACGTGTGAACCTTGAGTTTCCAGGGAGCTGCCCAGTGCAGAGACCTGGCACTGCCAGGACAGGAAAATGGGACTCAGCCTTGGCTGTGGTGGGATTGTGGGAACAGAGGGAGGCTCCCAGCTCAACCAGCCAAAGACAGGATGGCAAAATTATTATGGCAAAATGATCCCGATAAAATCATCAGGGTAGAGCCAACTCATGGCTCTGAGCCTTGCCACGCCTGCACCTCTCCAGGAGGAATTTCACAACCTCCCCATCTTCCCAACACGAAGTTCATCACAGAGAACCAGGGAGGTTTTCAGGCTCTTCCCTCGTCTGCAGAGGAGCTGTTTCCATTTACAGCAACTTTCCTGGCCAGGACCAAGGCTGGACAGCCTGGGAACACAAACCCTGCCTGGTGTCCGTAAGGGGCACTGGGACCATGCAAGAGGGGCCAGGCAGAGTTGATCCCATGGCTGGAAGCACAGCCCTGCCCCACCCTGGGGTTACATAAACCCGGCCCTGCCGCGGGGACAGCGCAGCTCTGACGGGATCGGCCGCGACAGCCGCTGGCTTCGCCGAGGAAAATCAGATTTTCCTGGATTTCACCCCCGAGTCCCTCCCAGATAACAAGCTGGAGGAAGCACAATGGCATCTTTACTCTGTGTGTGCACAATTAACCAGGTTCCTCACGAAGTTTCAGCTGCCAAGTCGCTTCTGCTGACAAAGACAAGGGCACCAGTGAAGGTGCTCGGGGGGTAATTAATGCCCAAGTGTAATTAAGGGTAGAGCAGGGCCTGCAGCTTTAAAAGGACAATGCAGGAGGGACAAAATGCCCAGCTGGTCCCCAGGATCCCAGCGGATCATTCCTCCACAGTTACAGAAGTCCTGGTTTTGCTTAGGAAATAAGGAGCTTTTCTGCAGCAGCACCTGAAGCCCATTCCCACACCTGCCCCGGCCCTTCCCAGGAAAACATCAGACTCTCAGGACCAGGCACTGTCTGCAAAGACAGTTATCAAATCCCAGAATGGTTTGGGCTGAAAGGATCCTTAAATCCCCTCCAGTGCCACCCTGCCATGGCAGGGACACTGCCACTGTCCCAGGCTGCTCCAAGTCCATCCAGCCTGGCCTTGGGCACTGCCAGGGATCCAGGGCAGCCCCAGCTGCTCTGGGCACCCTGTGCCAGGGCCTGCCCACCCTGCCAGGGAACAATTCCTGCCCAATATCTCAGCTATCCCTGCACTCTGGAAGGAAGCACACTTCCAAATGCTTTATTTTCTGAAGAGGAAGGAGCTGATCTCCAGGATCTGGGCAGAAGAGCTGGCACATCTCTGCCAGCAGTGCTCACCTGGCTGCTGCCCCAGCACCCTCTGGCACCCTGGCACAAACCACGCGGGCACACGCGCCACTGGGTGACACATTTCAGAAGGCTTCACCTCACTTTCAATTTGTTATTTCTCTTTTCCAGGAGTGCCAGCGCTGCACACGCTGACGGAGCTCGGTGAGGCGTGGGGACGTTCCCTGTGCCAGTCCAGCCTGCTCAGCCCAGCGCAGTGACAAAAACATTTCGTGTCCCCGAGTCCCACGTTCCCACAGAGAGCTCGCGTGCTCCCAGCCCGCTGCCCTTCACGCTCCTCTTCCTCCCTGAGCAGAGGAGCTGTGGCAGCACAGGGCTCCTGCAGGGCCCTGCTGCTCCTGCCCGGGCACGAGCCTGCCCTGCTCCAGGTGCCAGTGCCTCGGGGACAGCCCCAGCCGTGCTCCAAGGGTGCATCCCTTCCTCTGCTGACCGAGGGCAGGGGGTCTGCCTTTCTCCTGGGCCTGGGCAGCAGCTGGCAGAGCTCTGCTGGCGTGGGCTGGAGCACAAGGACAATGTCTCTTGTGGTGACAAAGGTGCCACTTAAATCAGATCTTTAGTCACCAAATGCCACAGTGGGTGCAACACTGAGGGCAATACAAGGGGAGAGCCCACAGATCAGGACAGGATATATTTTCCTGTGTTCTGAAGCCTCCAAGAGGCTGGTAGGAACCCCTGAAAGCCAGTAACTGCTAATGCTGTCAGAGGAGGGCATTTAGCCCCACCCTTGGAGCCACCTGCTTGGGTGGGAGGTGTCCCAGCCCCTGGCGAGGGCTTGGAACAAGATGAGCTTCCAGGTCCCTTCCAGCCCAAACCATTCAATGGTTCTATGATTCAGTGATCCCTTCCAGTCATGCCCCAGCCCTGGCATGACAAACTCTGGCCCAAGGCAGCCACAGTGTCCTTCAGAACCTGCTGAATCTCCCGTGCTGTGCAAGAGCCACAGGCCCTGCAGACACTCACTGGACACAGCAGCCTCACAGCAACTCCAGATCATCAGTGCTCCCCTACTGCTGGAATAATTCACCCTGGAAGCATTTCAAAGAGAAGAATTTGACCTGAAACCTTCTTATTTGCAGAAGCAACTCCAGAGCTTGCTGTAATCAAACAATAATTGGGTTTTCTGCCCACAAACAAGTGGCTGATGGCAGTGGCAGCAGTCAAGGCTCTGCCACGGTCCCCAGCCCGACCCCAGGCTAACGAGGGATTGTCTGCTCTCCACAAAACCGATGGCAAATAAACCCCAGCACTTCCCCCGCAGCAAACCTTGTTTGGCTCGTTCCCAGCCTTCCCAGTGACACATGACACGGGGCAAAAATAAGCACAAGCCATCCTCGAACACAAAGGGCCCATCCAGGAGCCACCCCCTGAGCCAAGTGGCAAAACCCTGGCCCAGGGTGCCCAGAGCAGCTGGGGCTGCCCCTGCACCCCTGGCAGTGCCCAGGGCCAGGCTGGACACTGGGGCTGGGAGCAGCCTGGGACAGTGGGAGGTGTCCCTGCCCTGGCAGGGGTGGCACTGGCTGGGCTTTGAGGTCCCTCCCAGCCCACAGCACTCCAGGATTCTGTGATGCCACACGGCCTGGAGACGACCCCTGCATGAGCTGGGGAGGAGTTTCCACAGACCGAGGGCATCTCCAGCATCACCACCACTGGTGGCTTCTCCGGGAGGGTCTCGCTCCCCACACAGTCCTTGTCACCCCCCCACGGCTTCCAGGAGGAGCCAGCTGCGAGGTGTCAGTGACCAAACAGCTGTGCCAGGTCAGAGAGGGATCTCAGGAGCTCTCAGTGCCCCTGGTCCTGTACGGGGCACACCAAGGCATCGTGTGAGTCCTGGCACTGCCAGCGCGTGGCCACCGACGTCATCCCCGTGTCCACGAGCCCGCTGGGCTCCCGGAGGCTGACTCAAAAATTAAAAATAAGTGGGCTGCTCACGGCACTTTCAGAATTCCCCAGACGCCTCAAAAAAAGCCTCCTGCTGCACATTACCTAATTCTGACACGACAGAAGGAGCAAATTCCTTTTTCCTGGTGCTGTGGTACACATCCCCCTGCAATGGCATCTCTGTGTGAGTGCACGAGCGTGCGGACATCTCCATCTGTATCTGACTCTGTGTCTATATTTGCCTTCAGCATCTTCCGCAGGAAAGTGATAAGCAAAGTAGTTCTGTCAGGAAATTGGCTCCTGAGAGGGGAATAGCCGGCGGGTTCACAGCAGGTAACGTTGTAAAACAGGTATGAAAAGTGAACAGAAAACAGACATTTCGGCTGGCGGAGAAAGAACAGCAATAGAAATGTTTTCCACGGGTTTGCAAGACGACTTGGGGTTTTGTTCCCACTGAATTGTGAGTGAATGTTGTCCCCCATTTTCAGTGGACATTTAGTGGATGTTTTCCTCAGCTGCCTTCTGTATCTTTTGGACATAAATTTAAGAGGAAAAGGAGATGAAATGCTTCTCTTTGACTGCTGTTTTCCCTTCAAACTCATTGTGCATTTCAGGCAGTTCCCTCCCGAGCCTACAAAACCAAGTGTATGCAAATGCTGGAGCCAGGGGCGAAGGAGCTGCCCCGCCAGCACAACTCACAGACACACAGCTGAGCCACCGCGACGGGTTTCTGCTGCAAACACATTTCCAAGGCTACGAATAAAAACATGGCTTTGAACAGCCAGCAGCAAAGCCCTGCTGACGCTTTCAGCCCCCCTGGGACCCCCAGGCCAGAGCGCCCCGTGCCCGCTGCCCCGGCCTGGGGCTGCCCTGCTGCTCTGCGCTGGGGCTGCTCAGGGGTCTGCGGGTCCAGGACAGCGGGGGATGCTCGGAGCGCCTGGCCTGGAGCTGGCCCTCAGCTGGGACCTCAGTCAGGGACCTCAGTCATGGACCTCAGTCAGGGACCCCCAGCCTGGGACCCTCAGTCATGGACCTCAGCTGGGACCTCAGTCAGGGACCTCAGTCAGGGACCTCAGTCATGGACCTCAGCTGGGACCTCAGTCAGGGACCTCAGTCAGGGACCTCAGTCAGGGACCTCAGCTGGGACCCTCAGTCAGGGACCTCAGTCAGGGACCTCAGTCAGGGACCCTCAGTCATGGACCTCAGTCATGGACCTCAGTCAGGGACCTCAGTCAGGGACCCTCAGTCAGGGACCCTCAGTCATGGACCTCAGTCAGGGACCCTCAGTCATGGACCTCAGCTGGGACCTCAGTCAGGGACC
>WBNO01014656.1:364414-382846 GCA_013400575.1 Peucedramus taeniatus | reverse complement strand
GAGGGGCTCCCCCAGAGCGCGGGCAGCGGGTCCGGGCAGAGCGGGGTGCCCCCGGTGCGGGCACCGCGGGGGCACCGAGCGTTGCCGGCGATGTCGAGCGGGGTCGGACATGCGGCAGGGGGTACCCGCAACCCCGACCCCCTGATCGGAGGGGAGGGGGCTGCCCCAGCGGCTCTGCTGTCCCCAAGGACAGCAGGTGACTGGGCGTGACCCAGCTGGCCCAGGGTCCCTGCCAAAGCACTAACCTGTGCCCGGCTCTCTTGTCAGAGCCCAATCCATTACTAGGCTGGGATCCCCTTGCAGGGCTGGCAGCTGCTGTGGTCCTTCCAGCAGAGCCAGCCAAAGCGCCAACGTGGCCCCCAGGACGTGAACTTGTCCCTTGGTGTTCATTTGTCATGGAAGGAAACCTTTAAATCTCTGGCTTTTGGACAAAATGGACTCCAAGAGCCATCAGTGCTGATGGGATGCAGCTGGCGCTGCTCTGGGGCAGTCAAATACCTGCTGGCAGCATGAGCATCACCCAGGGAGGATGGGAATCCTGCAGCCCTGGCCACGGGTGTCACACTCCCCACAGCCCCACTGGGAGGTTCAGCAGTGCTCCCCACACCACCCTGGCTCCACACAGAGCCACAAATACCCAGATCAACCAGGGCACAGTGAGGACTCCTGCTAAGCTGTCCCCAGTCTCACTGCACCACAGGCCCTGTTCCCTCTGCACCCTCCTGGCTCAGCTCCCCTCTGCCTGGAGCCTCACCTTTGTCCCCCTGCTGCATTCCCAGGCTGCAGTGCAGCTCCCACCCTCCCCCAGGAGCACCAGCTTCCAAAGCACAGCTGTGCAGCCCCTCCCCACACTCCCTCTGCTCCAGCTTTGCCCCTTCCCTGCCTTCCCAGCCACAAAGGTGCTTTACAGAGCCACTCTCCTCACCTTCCCCAGCTGCTCCCAGATCACTCCTGCCTGCAGGGAGTGTCTCCCTGCACGTCTGCCCAGCTCCCACAGGAAGGAAGCTGCTCTCAGGCCAGTGGCTCTCCAGGCTCTTCCATCTCTGACCCTCCAGTGTGTGGGGTTGGGATCCTTCAGGATCCTGCGGGTCAAGGGTTATCTCACGATGGGTGATGAGAGGTAAGTCTCTCCCAGGCTGCCAGCCCATCTCCAGCCAGGCTGGCTCTGCAAGGGCTGCCTGTCAGGCAGGGCACTCCTCTGTGACCCTCGTGCCCACGGAGGGACCACCGAGGCCTAGGCTTGGTTATCTCAGCATCCAACAGGCCCTAAATCCACATGTCCAGTTTAGGCAAAGGACAGAGCGGGAACACGACGTTGCAGGCAGCAGTGCTGCAGCAGTGGCAACACCCTGGGAAGGACATTATCCTGCAGAAAACCTGCCAGCAGAGCCAGGCACTTGGCCTGAGTGGGATCTGTCGGGATCCTGCAGCTCCCAGGAGCAGGGGCTGTGCCCAGCACGTTGTCAGGGGCGCGCTGCCCAGCCCGGAACAACAAGGGCGCTTTTCACAGCCACGGCCCCGCGCCTGAACCATCTGGGCACTTGTACAAAGATGCTTGTATTCACCAAAGTAGCTGCTACTTTGTCATGGATCCCACTCTGCATAAATTGCTCATCTGCCTCCGAGCTCCCCTCTGGAGCAGCGGAGCTGCTGCTGAAGAATGGGATCCAGGGCGCCGGCAGGTGCAGCTTTCAGGCAGCAGCCAGGGCCGGGCCCGCTGAGCGGTTTAATGAGCACACACTGACGGCAGCCGGCCCTGCCGAGCCTCTGCCGAGCCACGGCCCCGCCGCAACTTTGTTCCTCCAGCCGGGGAACGAAGGCTTTTGTTGAGGTTCCAGTTCTCGTTGTTTTTTTCCTGAGGCCGCTCGCTGAGGCTGCACAGGAGCCCCTCGGCTGAGCTCGCCCCCCTCTGCTGCCTCGGACTTGTCCTCGAAACAGGGAACAGCTCCGGAGCCCGACAGCTCCACGCTCCTCTCTCAGAACACCTGACAAGGTTTCCACAGAGCGTATCAAAGGCTGGCAGATGCCTTTAGAAAAGTACTCTCTGTTTGCAGCTTTGATCGACAAGAATGCACTTTTCATGAGTAACATCTTTTTCTTTCCCTTTTAATAATTTATACTGTAAACCCTACAAATTCTCCCGATTTGGATTCTCTGTTACTTGCAGTTGTGAGCTAAAAAATTCAAAATGCAGCTTTCCAAATGTAAAGTGAATTCTTAGCTGTTTGTTTTCCAGCAGGTTAAATTTCACTAAGAGAGTTGCACAGGCTGCCCAGGGAAGTTGTGGCTGCCAGATCCCTTGAAATGTTGCAGCTCCTGGACAGGGCTTGGGGCAACCTGGGATAGTGGAAGGTGTCCTTGGCCATGGCAGGGCGTGGGACAAGATGAGATTTAAGGTCCCTTCCAACCCAAACCTTTCCAGGATTCTGTGAATCTGTGCTTTCAACAGAAGATATCACTCATTATCTATTCTGTACATAATCCCTGCGTTTATCATCCATTACAGCGTGTCACCCACAGGTAGCTGCAGCTCTGAGAGCAGAGCAGGTCTGTTTGAGGTGGGGAGAACAACACCTGGGTGCTGCCCAGGTAAGGCTGGAGCAGGGCCCAGGGATGCTGAGGGCTGGCTCGGGGGCCTGGCTGGAGACCCCTGCCAGCAGCCACAGGGGTACAGGATGGCTGTTCATCTTTAAATGATGCAATGTTGTAAACAATAACTACTTCTGTGCTGAAATGACCACAGCACAGCCCTCTGCTCCCGGGGGCACTCCTTGTTTGAGTGCAGCCTGCTCTGTTTGGACACATTCAGCATTTCCCAGGGCCGGGAGCGGGGCTGTCAGCTCTGCTCTGCCTTTCTACCTGCATCTGAAGTTATATAAACCCACTGTTCTCAGCCCTGAGCTCTGACACGAGCCAGTGCTGGCCGGATGAGATGTCACAGCGGGGCCCAGCTCTCAGGGCTTGCCCGTAATTCAAGTGGTCAACAGTGCTGTCAGCATTCCCATCAGCCTGCCAGAGCAGCTGGGTTCATCCCTGGGCAGCTCTCCAGGCTGCCTCGCCCATCACTCACCACCTCACGTTTGCTCTCAGCTCCCTGTGCTCTGACAATCGACGGCAACAAAGCCCAAATTCTCTCTTATTCCTTAATTACTTTTATTTTGATGAAAAGGTTTGGAAAAGAAGAGTGAACCTCTCCTCGAGAGAGGCTCACCTGGCTACTGCAACCAGCCCCTGAGCTCCTCCCCATCCACCTGCCCTGGATCTGGAATCAATGTCTGTCACCTCTTTGTGCAATATTTTCCTACAATAATGAATAGTTATAACACCATGGCAACAGTCAGGCACTCACCACTGGCCCTGGGCCAGTTTTAGCACTGCAGGCTGGTTCCAGACGGGGGATCCTTCCAGGGGGTGCAGCAGCAGGAGTTCTGCCATCAGTTGGTGTTTGGGGAGTGTGGGAGCCCTTCAGTGAGTGTTTGTGCACCCTTCACCCTCAGCTGGGCACTGATGGCCACAGGGAACGCCTGGACCAGCAGCTGAGTTGTCTCCTCCAGCCAAATGAGGTCAGTAAGTTGCAGTTATTTAGGCTCAGACTCTGATCCTCAGACACAGAAAAAGAGGCAAGGAAAGGAAGAGACGAAGTGAGAGAGAAAGAGAGGAGAAGGGGGACGAGAGGAGAAGAGGGTGATGAGGATGGAAGTCAAGTGTAAGAGGGCCAGGAGTGAAAGGAGGGGCTGGAACCATCTCAGCAACATCCCCATGTGTACCCACAGGGGAATAAGCTGAAGCATCCAGCTTCTCGACTGCCAGGCATGTAAAATTTTAACCATAATTTGCAATTATAACCAGAGGATAAAATTTCAGCCTATTAAGAGGAGGTGGGAACCTGCAGGGCGATGCACATTAATTACTGCTGACATCCAGGGACAGGCTCATTAGACAGAGGCTCCTTCAGTTCCAGCACACAACTCCTGGCTTGAGGCAGATATTCCAGGGAGTAATTATAGAGCCTGTGCTGCTGGGCAGGTCAGAGGAGCTGGCCACATCCACCTCTGCACTCCCCTGGAGCTGCAGGGATCAGAGAGGCTCTGGGGATGGGAGAGGGGCAGAGCTCAGGGCCTGCAGGGACAGGACCCAGGGAATGGCTCCCAGTGCCTGAGGGCAGTGTCAGATGGGACATTGGGCAGGAATTGTTCCCTGGCAGGGTGGGCAGGGCCTGGCACAGGGTGCCCAGAGCAGCTGGGGCTGCCCCTGCATCCCTGGCAGTGCCCAAGGCCAGGCTGGACACTGGGGCTGGAGCAGCCTGGGACAGTGGGAGGTGTCCCTGCCCTGGCAGGGGTGGCACTGGGTGGGCTTTAAGATCCCTTCCAACCCAAACCATTCCAGGATTCTATGATTCCATTATTGCCCCAAACAACTCCAGACTGACTCGTTAATTTTCTGTTTTTACTCTGAAACACAGCAGGGACACTTAGGCCTGACTGTGTTACTGTTCAGGTCAGGATTCTTTGCTGCAGCCCCTTTCCTGCTGACAGAGCTGATCAGGGGTGCAGGACCAGCTTTGCTGTGTGTGATCAGGGTACAGGACCAGCTTTGCTCTGTGTGTGATCAGGGTGCAGGACCAGCTTTGCTGTGTGTGATCAGGGGTACAGGACCAGCTTTGCTGTGTGTGATCAGGGGTGCAGGACCAGCTTTGCTCTGTGTGTGTGATCAGGGGTACAGGACCAGCTTTGCTGTGTGTGATCAGGGGTGCAGGACCAGCTTTGCTCTGTGTGTGTGATCAGGGGTACAGGACCAGCTTTGCTGTGTGTGATCAGGGGTGCAGGACCAGCTTTGCTCTGTGTGTGTGATCAGGGGTACAGGACCAGCTTTGCTGTGTGTGATCAGGGGTGCAGGACCAGCTTTGCTCTGTGTGTGTGATCAGGGGTACAGGACCAGCTTTGCTGTGTGTGATCAGGGGTGCAGGACCAGCTTTGCTCTGTGTGTGTGATCAGGGGTACAGGACCAGCTTTGCTGTGTGTGATCAGGGGTGCAGGACCAGCTTTGCTCTGTGTGTGTGATCAGGGGTACAGGACCAGCTTTGCTGTGTGTGATCAGGGGTGCAGGACCAGCTTTGCTCTGTGTGTGTGATCAGGGGTACAGGACCAGCTTTGCTGTGTGTGATCAGGGGTGCAGGACCAGCTTTGCTCTGTGTGTGTGATCAGGGGTACAGGACCAGCTTTGCTGTGTGTGTGTGATCAGGGGTACAGGACCAGCTTTGCTGTGTGTGATCAGGGTGCAGGACCAGCTTTGCTCTGTGTGTGATCAGGGGTACAGGACCAGCTTTGCTCTGTGTGTGATCAGGGGTGCAGGACCAGCTTTGCTCCATGTGCTCATGGCAGTCTCCCCTTTGGAGGCTCTGGATGGGGCACAGGGTCTCCTCCTCTCCCTGGGTCTCTCCCTGAGTTGCAGTTGTACCTCAGCAGTCCCTAAAAAGTGCAAATCCAACTTCCAGCCTCCTCGGGTGCTCACAGAGGTAAGGCTGAAAGACGCTCTCGGCAGTTTTGTGCCAGCAAGATAAGCTTTGGTTTATATTTAGGGAATGCAACTAGGGAATAGTTCTGAATCCAGCTCAGAAATCCATTTAAAACACTCCCATAATTCTATTTACAGACTGTTTCTGTAAATGTTGTAACAGGCAGAGAGGAGGGTATCTCTGTATTTCTCTGCCTCTGGGGACTCTGCTGTGGACTGGGGGGTCATAAAAACACATTACTGGGCTTGTGTGTGCCCAGCTCAGCCAGGGAAGCTCTGCCATGACCCACAACTGGGCACCAGCATCCAGCACTTGTGGTTCCTTCATGATTCTTGTGATACTTTGTGGTATTTTCCTCAAAGTCCCACTTCCTGCTCTTCATGAAAAGTAATCACAGACTCTGTAAAAAAAAATTAATATCTCTCTGCTGATTGTCAAAGAAGGCTGGAAAATGTGAGAGGCAGATGGCCCAGAGGGTGCTCAGCAGGGGTCACAGATAAGACAGCAGGAGAAGCAGCCCTGGGGTTTTCAATCTCCATCCCAGGCTTTGCACCCCTGGCTCCTGATTTTCAGGCTTGGATTTGCTAATGCTGTGCCTGATGTGTGTGCAGGAATCAAACTGTAAGCAAAGACTTCATCTACATTGATGCTTGAAGGACACTTGAAGGACTTGGGCACCTAATCCTACAAGATCTGGGCCCCCAAGTCTGCTGAAGCCCCATCCTTTGAATGCCCATGGGAACCTCGTGTGTGTGGGGCTCCCATTCTGCCACCTCCCGAGGCACCAGTGGGCACCAGAAGGCAGCAGAAAAGCCCTGCCAGCTAAAGCCAGCATCCAAACAGGCCAAACCCAGTGGGAGGGTGACGGGAGGCCGCGGGCACTGCAGGAATGCAGGTGGCATCTCACTGCAGGGGAAGGGGGCCACAAGTGCCAGCAGCTAGCAGGGGAGGGCGAGGGGACAGCGAGGTCCAAGCCTTGGGAAGCCTCCTGGGACACCGGTGTCCTTGAGGAAGGCAGGAGGTGCCCCGAGGGCCTGACCCCGCTCAGGGCAGAGCCCAGCCCTGCTCCCCGCAGCAGCAGCAGGTTGGACAGGCCTGGGATTTAACTGGGATTGAATTTGGATTTAATCTAAACTGCTCCTGGCACCTCGGCTTTGGCCTCTGCCCGATGCCTGCCGTGGTGGTTGGAGGGGCTGGGGGTGGCAGCCCTGGCTCCCTGGCACACGGGGCAGGGCCGGGGGACAGCGCTGCCCCTCTGCCCTGCCGGAGCACCGGGCACCCCTTTAGCACAGGGAAGCCTTATTGCTCACATCTGAGGGATGTGCAAACAGTGTTTGATGGGGGAGGCCCATCACCCTCAGCATCCCAAACCCCGTGCTCAGGCACCACAGGAAATGCCTTTGCCTGGGAGGTGTTCCAGGCAATGGGCTTTGCTTTCCTTAACTTGCTTTTATTTTTCTCTTAAATACATTTAAAATTACTTTCTTCAAAATATTTCTTGTAGAACCCTGTTGTCTGAGCAAATGGACTCCCGGGATGCTGCTACAGCTACAACTTCCAGAGCCTGGGTTGGATATTTACTGCTCTATTATCTTCATTCTGTATCCAGACTTTGGGCAATGGTAGCCATGAGAGAACAGCAAAGACAATAATTTGGGCATTTGCAGACACGTCACGAGGCTGCCAGCAGGGAGTGGATAATCCCTGGCATTTCAGAGGGATGAGCATTCGCTGCACATTTTGGGTGGAAGGGGGTGAGGGGTGGGGGAGGGCTGTGCAGGGACCCCTGGCAGGGCAGGGGTGCACTGGGACACTCACCTTGGGTGTCACCCAAAGCTCCTCGTCCCTCTGCCCTTTTGGGAACACGTGGAGCCCCTCTCCTCTGAGCCCAGCGAGGCCGTGCAGGCACCAGCCATGGCTCCAGTCTGCCCCCCTCACCTCAGACTGTCTCTGTGGATGTGATGGTCACTTGTCACCCAGGAAATGGCCTTTTCTGCTCCAAACGGATGATTCCTACAGGATAAGGAATTAGAAGGAAAGAGATGCATTCCAAAGGGTTCTCCTCATGGGAGAGGAGGAGGAATGAAAGCTGTGGTGCTGCAGCAGGGCTGCCCTCAGGCCTGGGGTAACAAATAAAACCTTCTTCTAGGAGCCCTGGGAATTGGGCTTCTGCTCTGTTTGGATATGTTTTTTCCTCTGTGCAACACTACCCTTTATTTAGAGTCAATATGAAATCCTCTCATCCCTGTGGATCCCTGAGAGCTGTCTGGGAGCTGGAGCCTCTGCCGAGCTGCAGACAAGAAATTAAAAAGTCGGGATGTGCAGAAGAACTGCGAGAGCTCCTGTAAGTAAAAACACCCTGGTGGAAGCACATTTAGGAAAGCAGCTGGCATCTGATGAACTGGAAGGAAAGCAGCCCCTTTAAACCCACCACCAAACACAGGTATTCAATGGGCAGGTTCGTTAACTGGGGTCAGGACTTTATACTCTTTTTGTTCCTAATGAGCTGAATTAGGAACAGAGAAACTGAGGAGACAACAGAGAGAGAAGAAAACTGATGAAAAAAGCCATTGATGTGAAATAGCCACAGTCAGGAACACCAGAAGCTAAAAAGAGGGAGCTGACCCAGTGCTGTTGATTTTGAATACACCTCTGAATGCAGGGGGAAATCAGAAAGAAAGTGCTGATGCTGTAGTGAAAATCAAGCAGACTGGCAGATTTCCAGACAGGAAAAGTAATGGAAAAACTGAGACAGAGTTAAGGGACAAAAATATAGCTGTTGATAATACAGTTTTATAGACAGTAGATTCTGTCAAATAAATGTGCTTCCACTGCTTGATAAGACCACAGGTCAGTGAAATTCAGAGAATCAAGGAAACCCAGAATAGTTTGGGCTGGAGGAGACCTTAAAGCCTATCCAGATCCACCGCTGCCATGGCAGGGACACCTCCCACTGTCCCAGATGGCTCCAAGCTCTGTCCAGCCTGGCCTTGGGCACTGCTGGCTCCAGGGGCAGCCCCAGCTGCTCTGGGCACCCTGTGCCAGGGCCAGACCCCTCCCAGGGAGGAATCTCATCCCAGTACCCCATCCATCCCTGCCCTCAGGCAGTTTGTGGTGCAACACGGGGTTGGCAGGAGGAGATCAGCCCCAGGCTGAGGTGGGTGGCACTGGCAGCTGGCAGGGCTGTGCCATGCCTGTGGCACTGCACCAGCAGCACACCCAGCCTGTGCCGGGGCTCGCCAGGGACTGGGGATAATTTTTTTGTAATCTGCAGATTGTTAGCAAATGCAAGATCACTGCTGATAAAACATATGGGTGATTAAGAGCCTGGCAGGAGAGTCACTAACAAGGAAGAGCAGCTGAGGCACACAGTGCTCCCAAACACTGCACTCATCCAAACAGAGAGGCTTTAATAAAGCTGGAATAAAACTGGAGATGTCAGGGCAAGACCCCGGCCATGCCCAGGCACTGGGCCATGCTGAGGGTGCTGAGATTGCTCCTAGAAAGCCCTGGGAGAGCACGGGGGGAGAAACAATGCACCAGGAGCATCCAGGGTGCTCTTGGCAAACAAAGCCAGCAGCCAGAAGAGCAGGGCAGTGAATTTGCCCATGGAAAATTCAATTACCCAGTGTTTGACTTACCCTGGAGATCTGCATTCAGGTTTGGTGTTGGAGTGCTTAACAGAGATGTGCAGCAAGTGCAGAGAGAATGAGTAAAATCCCTGAGAGGCTGCAAAAACACCCCACGAGCTCCATCTGCTTAACTTCATGGAATGCTGAAAGCTGCCTTTATTGAAGTGTGTAAATATCTTTATGGTAAGGAAAGCACCTGATGGTGCTTTTGTTCCACACAGAGAGGCAGAGATGGCACCAGCAGAGAAGCTGAGAGAGGAAGCACTGGGGGCTCACAGGCCAGGCCACCCTTGGGAGCTGGGACTGGTGACTCCCCACACCCCTAAGTCCTGTTCCTACAAAATGTGACTCTCAGGAGCACCAGGATCCTGCCCACGGACCACCACAGCCTGCAGAAGAGCCTCCTCTGCTAATTCTCCCTGGCCCTGAACCTGCAGCTGCTCTGGAGCCTGGAAACAATCTCTGAAAGTGGTCCTTCAAAAGGCAGAGAGAGGAGATGAAAGCAAGAGGAGTTAAAAACGAGATAAAGGCTTGGAAAGCAAATAGCAATTAACCTTCCTGCTCTGAAATCCTGGCTTCCAGAGCTTGGAACATTGCACTGCGAGGGAGCAGCCCCTGCTGCAGCACAGCCCTGCTGGGGTGGGCTGGGGGGCACCAGGGATGGCACCAGGGATGGCACAGCCCTGCTGGGGTGAGCTGGGGGACACCAAGGATGGCACAGCCCTGCCCAGATGGGGCTGGGGGACACCAGGGATGACACCAGGGGTGGCACAGCCCTGCTGGGATGGTCTGGGGGACACCAGGGATGGCACAGCCCCGCTGGGGTGGGGCTGGGGGACACCAGGGATGGCACCAGGGCTGGCACAGTCCTGCCCAGATGGGGCTGGGGGACAGAGCCCAGGTCTGGCTGGGACAGAAGGCAGCTGGGAACAGCAGGGTGGGAGTGCAGTCTCAGAACATCCCGGGTGGGACCCTGACCTCAGGGTCACTTCTCTGCTCCCACTGCCCTGACCTGCTGGGCACTGACAGAGCTGTGGCCACATCCCCCCTGCCCAGCACAAACAGGGCACAGCCCCTGGCCCGAGACACCAGCAATCCAGGGAATTGCTGCCAGCATCCTTCAGGAGTGGGAATACTCATAAATATGGAGTGGAAATTAGCTCAGGCGATAGCGGAGCAGCTCCTGGCACAGCCATTGCCATGGTACCTGTCAGCAGCTCCGCATTGTTTCACACGTCCCACTGCTCTGAAAGGAGCTTTTTTGAGCAGCAGCATTTGGAAACTGAGCAATGAAGGTAAGGGTTGTGGCACCCCTAACCCCAGTGAACTCGGCGTGTTCGGGAGCTGAATTAACTCCGAATATTCCAGAGTGTCCCCTCGGGAGTGCTGAGCTCCCAGGCACCTGCTGCTGCTGCTGCTTTAGCACATCACAAATGATTTCAGAAGCAAATGGGTCCCCTCTAACCTGGAGGTTTGTAACAGTGGCAAAATCAGGTTTTTACACCAAGAATGTGAGTTTCACTATCAGCACAGTGCTTGTGTAGCTGCCAGGCTCCCTCCACACTGGGGACATCCCCTGCTCTCCCAAGAGCTCACTGGGTGCTTCATAAAACCACAGAATCCCACTGAGGCTGCAAAATCCCTCCCAGCCCATGGAGCCCCAGCTGTGCCCGATGCCCACCTTGTCCCCTGCCCAGAGCACTGAGTGCCACCTTCCTGGGACACCTCCAGGGATGGGCACTCCAACCCTCCCCGGGCCCCTGCCAGGGCTTGATCCCCCTTTCCATGGAGAAATTCCTCCTGATGTCCAACCTGAGCCTCCCCTGGCACAGTTTCCTCTTGTCCCTTGTTCCTGAGGAGCAGAGCCTGACCCCACGTAGCTACAGAAAATTAGAATAATTAGAATAATTGTACTAAGAGATTACAGTGAGGCCCATAGGAGTTTTTACCACCAGCCTGTGACCCCTTGTCACAGTTATGCCGTGGCTGGTCCTGGAAGCCCAGAGCTGCTGGACTCGGCCCCACTCGGGGGTCTGCAGGGGCAGGACCCCCGGGAAGGGCTGGGGACCATCCCCCTGTGCTGGCCAGGGGCCAGGGACGGCTGGCACACACTTCCAGCAGCACCACAGCCCCGGCAGCCCCGGCAGCTCTCAGCGCAACAACGTGCCAAGGGAAAAGGCAGCGTTCCCATGGGAACGGAAAGTGCTGACATTTCCAAACTAAAAAAAGAAAGAAGCAGCAAAGTACGTGCTCAGCAGGACGCCGTGGACGTGGCTGAGGGGGTCTGTGTTGCCTTTCCCCTCCCCTGGGCTCCAAGGTGAGATACCTCTAAACCAGCCCACGGCAGAGCCCTGGCTCGGCTCAGAGCCACGAGGCAGAGTTCTGTCTACCTGCTCTGGGTGTTTTAGTTCAGGCCAATTGTCTGCAAGATTAATTTTTGTGCAGGGACGTGTCGTGCAGCCTTTACCTGAAACCACATTAAAGGAGACGGAGCGTCCACGTGAATTCCTGCCGAGGCATTTGTCTCCCTCATGCGAAATGATTGAGATAAATAAGGCAAATTAAACTGCCATATCGTTGTAGCTAAATTATTTGTAATGGCACCACGAAATGTACTGGCTGCATGGTAATTAAGTGTCCTGGAGAATGGGGTGGAAGAGCCTTAGCTCAGAGAGATGTTTCTCTCTCTGTCAGATCGAAGTGACGTTAGCAGAGGATGGGGAGGCTGGCGTTGGACACCCATTTCCCCAGCTCTGCCCCGGATGCAGCCGGTCCCTGACAGCCTGGCAGAGGTGCTGCCATCCCAGCTCTTCTCTGAGGCACAGCCTTGCCATTTAAAACCTGGTTTTCTGCAGAATGGAGAAGAGAAGCTGGTGAAGATGTTGGTTGTTCGCTCTGCTCACTCCCATCCCTCCCACAGCACGGAGCCTGGGAGGGCAGAGAGGAGAATCCCAGTCCAGGGGAGGGGGCTGTGAGTGCCTGGAAAGCAGCCTGGGGAGGGGAAGAGAAACAAAAAGGCTTTACCAAATGTTTCTGACAGAGTGAACAGAAATAGCAAATGATTAATGTCATTGCCTAGGAATATCAAAAAGTGCCAGTTCTTGTGATCAGGGAGCAATTTCAAAGGGAAGGTTGTGCTGCCAGCTGGAAGAGTGACCTGCAGGACCCAAAGGCTCCTGATGAACTACCAGTCACCCCACCTGAGAATCTGAACCCTGGAAAAAACCACACCTAATGCCCAGGTCACCAGAGAGGGATTTCCCAGGAAAAGGCAAAGAAAATTCGACTGAAATGTCCAATTTTTTCCTTGAGGACTCACAGCAGTTAAAGCTCAGACCCTGAGAGTTGTGGGATCAGAATTTCATCTTTAGAGCCCAGCAGACTCTGGGCTGGAGCAGACTGCAGCTTGGAGCACACCCCCACACCATTACAAGTCTGTTTCCCTGGATGTTGCACGTGAAAACACAAATATTTTTAGGTACTCGTTCTCACAAAACATTCAGGAGTATTTCCACCCCTTCCCTGTGCTTTCTCTTGTACCTGTGCTGTCCCCGGGGCCGCTCCATCGCGACATTGCCTTCTGGAAGGCAGAACCACCCTGCGGAAGCAGCAGAAGAGGAGGGAGTGGTTTCCCAAGCAACAGTATCCAGGTGAGAGCAGGGCCCTGCCGCCTGATCCTGCTCCTGGTGGGGCTCTGGGCACAGGCCGGGCAGCCGGGACCGCTCCCGCTGCCGGGGAGATGCTGCGGGGGCAAATGACTCCCCCGCTGGGGAGCGGAAAAGGCTCAGCAGCCTGTGGGTGGCATCTGGGGCTGCTGCTGACAGCCAGGTGAGCCTGTGCTCCGAGCGGGGCCGCGTGGACACCTGAGCGCTCACCTGTTTGCTCAGCCCGCTCAGGCCGGCCCGGCCCGTGAGCGCTGAACCACAGCCGCGGCTTTACCCGTGCCCTGCAAAGCCGCGCCTAAAAAAGCATCGGAGAAGGGCGGCAGCATCCCCTGCCTCTGGTGCGGCCCAGGCAGGAGGGGCACGGCCCCCTGCTCGGGGGGCTCTGCGGGGACACAGCCGGACCCCGGAGCACGGGGACAGCAGCGGGGCCGCCGCTCCCGCGGGAGCCGCAGCTGGATCTCCGCAGCGCTCGTGATGTGCGCGCTGAGTCGGGAGCGGCCGCGTCCCTCCCTGCGAGACGGACTCATCCCGCAGCTCCACGCGCCCCGGGCCTGCGGGACCCGACCCGGCTCTCCCTGAGGAAGGGGGCAAACAGAGCAGGAACTCTGCACTTGCAGTACTGCAGGGGTTCCGCAGCATAAAGAGTGGGGGTAAAGCCCCTCGTGCCCATTTCAAGCCCATTGCTGGTGGCGCTCTGTTGGAACTCAGAGCAAGGCGCTCCGGAGCCGCCCCGTTCACTTTGGGGTGATGTTCACTCAGCCAGGAGGCTCCAGAACCTCCCGTAGGTACAGCAGAGGCACCGAGCAGCCTCCTGCCTCCTCGGACCCTCACCGTGACCCTGGCCAGCCCCTCCCACGGCAAAGCAATTCGTGGCAGCCTCCAGGAAGAATTAGGGACAGTCCTGACATCCAGACACTGCCGGGTGAGGGAGTTTCCATCCCACTCCTGAGTGTTTCAGGGACAGGAGGATGAAATCTCCTGCAGTGCCTGCCGTGGGGCTGTTCAGGGCTCCTTTGGGGCAGGTGGGTGCCCAGAGCACCAGAGCTCCAGCGTGGCCAAAGGAGATGGTTGGCCATGGATTTGTTGGCTGTGTTGATGGTGCTGGAGGAGACTGGATGAGTTCTTTTGTCTCCATCCTTTGGGTGCCCACACCCTGTGAGAGGGGCTCCTCCCTGCTCTGGCAGCAGGGGATGGGTGCCCAGCAAACAGCATTCCTGAGGCACAGTTCCTTGGCTGCTTCCCTGGGCCACCCTCCTTAAACCAGTCTCGTTTGTTTGATTGGCTTAGTCTATAACCCTCTTCTATTTCCAGAAGAACACAGGGAGCTGTTTTCTGCCATTACTTTCATGGCTCAGGGGCAGAGTTTCCAATCTGGAGTTGGAGAAGCAAATCCACTCCTCCTTCAGGAGGCTGAGGACAATCTGTTGAAGACAAATTGTTGAAGGCAATCTGTTCTTACCAAGGATGGCTTCCCAACGACAGGGAACATGCTTGTCACTGACAGTGTTTGCTCCACCGTTGGGTGTGTATTGGAAAAAACAGGAATACAGGCAGGGCATGGGGATACATGTCAGTCACAGGAGCAGACTGCAAGTCCCAATTCAGTTCTCTTAACTGCAGTATGAATATTTCATAACAAGGCCAAAAACCCCTATGCCAAACTAAATGAAACTATTTTAAATTCCTCCACACAAAAAAGGCCACAAAGGGGATTATAAAGCAATTCTCCCCTTAACTGTGAACATTCTGCTCCTCAGAGTTTAATGAACTGTGCTATTTTAATGCACTTTTGAAGCACGTCATCCGTATTCTAGCCACTGACCTTTTCCTAATGCCCTTCAGACATCCAACAAATAGGTTACATCTGTTCCTCCCAAAGCAAGGCAAGGCGTGGGGATCAGCATCTCCCGGGTTTGGACTGGCACAGCCTTGTCCTGCTGTCCAACACAACCTGTGGGGCACAGCACCAGCAGGCAGAGCCCCAGGAGCTGTCCTGCTCTGGCCATGCCCTGCCTGGTCACCCTGGCTGGGGCACAGCTCCTGGCACACTGTCCCCACCAGCTCTGGCCCCTGTCTGTCCCCACCAGCTCTGGCCCTTGTCTGTCCCCACCAGCTCTGGCCCCTGTCTGTCCCCACCAGCTCTGGCCCTTGTCTGTCCCCACCAGCTCTGGCCCCTGTCTGTCCCCACCAGCTCTGACCCCTGTCTGTCCCCACCAGCTCTGGCCCCTGTCTGTCCCCACCAGCTCTGGCCCTTGTCTGTCCCCACCAGCTGTGGCCCCTGTCTGTCCCCACCAGCTCTGGCCCCTGTCTGTCCCCACCAGCTGTGGCCCCTGTCTGTCCCCACCAGCTCTGGCCCCTGTCTGTCCCGTTCACACTGGGTGAGAGCTGGTGAGGTGGGAGCCCCGTGAGAGGGCTCCAGGGACCCCCACTGAAACTGCTCCTCGAGCCTCTGCCAGATGGTTACTGACTCCCACAAGGAGAAGAACCTTTCTTATTGCAGGTCTGTGAGTAAGCCCCCTGAAAGGCTGCCTGCCCTGACACGGGATGGAGCTGAACTCTGACGTGTCACTGCTCATCACTCCCCATATGACTCGATGGCTGGAAACACGCATGAGCAGGAACAAACCCGAGATGCCCTCTTTCTTCTGTGGCCTTTTGTTTTGCAAAGAAAGCTCTTTGCACAGGGGTAGGATTATTTTTCCCCACTTTCACAGATGCAAAAAACCATTAATTACAATATAACAGAAACAGGCAATGGGAGATGTTTGGTGCCCATCAGCTGAAGGAATGAAAGCATTTACCAGTCTTGCTTTCACTCATGCTTGGATTTTTCTCACCCCATTTAAGAGCATTAAAAAGCCATGATAAATTGTCAAGTAGATGCAAGATAGGAAGTAATTCTGTTCTCATTTTTCACTGGAGATTGGAAATGCCTTGACCCTGCCCTGGCATTGTCCTATCACCATCCAGGGCTGTTTATTGTGGTCCCAAAGTAGGAAAGGACACACAGCCCAAGAGGCTGGGACAAACCTCATCTGCAGGTCAGAGGAGGCTGGAGCACAGATTTACCCTCACGCACACAAACCCCACACATCCTGCAATTCTGCCAAATTTCATAAATGTGCTGTGACACAATGGTTACATCTGGGAGCTATTTCTGTAAAATGCACGGCGCTGATGTGACCCTGTCTGCCCCAGAAACACGCTGGGCTGATGCACACAGCATCCACAGGCCACCCCAAAACACCGTCCTTAAAAAACAACTGAGCTTCCAGCTCAGTGTCACCAGAGCTGCAGGCTTCCTCGTGAGGCTCCAGAAGGGCTCTGCTTCCAGAGGTGATGCTCTGGCTTAGCCTGATTGGGATGGGGAATGAGATAAGCCTGGCTCAAGTCCTGTATATCCCTTCCATTGCCTCTCTCCATCACCAAAGCAAGTCCTCATAAGAAGGGCAGACACGAGCCGGCAGACTGCAAAAGTCAAATGAATATATGAATATTTATATATTCATTTCATATAATAAATTTAGTATGTTATTTCATATTTACTATATTTTATATGAGTGTAAATTAATATATTCACTTGCCAAGGAAGTCAGTGGGAATGAAGTGAGCTCATGGGATCAGGCCCACCAACAACAGCTCGATGCTGCTTCCAGGAAATCACAGTGTTTAGACAGGAAAGGTGTTCAGCCATGCAGAATATGGATTTTCTTGCAAAGCTCATGCTCTGGGCAGTTCAGTTTGTCGATATTGGCGGTGTCCAGGTAAGAGAGGCAGAGGCAGGACCTGGGGTGTGGGACAAGCAGAATCTACAGGTTCAGGGAGAGAAGCCAGCAGGGAGGGCAGTGAGCAGGATTTGTCCCCAGGGATGCTGTAATTTGATTTACCCTCTGTGTGGTGCAGTGCAGGCCTGTTCCCACCAGGCACGGTCAGCTCTGACCCAGCTCAGTGACTAAATAAAGTGCTTATTTCTGAGCACTCTGCTCAGCACTTTTCCAGATCACAGGTGAGGAGCTCAGCACTTGAGGGACAGGTCTGTAAGAACCAACCCGTAATAAATCCAACAGAACCAGATGCTGGAGGCACAGACAGGGTGACAAGAGGGCAGGTGACAGGCAGTGTCCCACGGGAGCCCCGCAGTGCCCCGGGCACAGTCCCAGCCTGAATCCAACGCTCAGAGCTGCCTCTGCTCTCCCCTCCCAGAAGGCCTTGGCATCCTCACTGGGACACAGTAATTAAGCTGACACAGAAGAACACAACCCCTCTTCAAAGGGCTGGCAGATTGTTTGGGGATTTCTCCTGTAGCTGCACGACTGCACTCGGGGGCAATATGAATACTGGAAAAGAAAAAAGGGAAAGGAAGAAGCAAGTAGAAATGGGAATGGCAGAAAGAGAGGAAGCACAGAGGAGTGGGATAGAGACAGAGTGCAGGAAAGATAAAACCAAGACAGGAGGAAAATGTGTTGTCTTTGCACGAAGTGAAGCAGAGAAAAGACTGATGGAGCACTCCTTGCCCTGCCCCTGTGCCAACACAGGCCTTCAGAGGAACGCAGCTGGCACCACACTGGGTTGGGCTGGGCTCTGCAGTCCCCACAGAGGCTGTGCCAAGGGCTGGAACGTGCAGATCCCCAGCTGCCCTCCCCAGCACCCTGCCTGTGGAAGAAACGAGTGCCCTTGGGCACGAGCAGCCCTTGCTGTGGCTCCAGGCAGAGCAGCACCTCTTGCCAGCACCCAGGGACAGCACCCAGCCTGAGCTGAGAGGAACCCACCCCACTGCACTGCTCAAAACTGGGCTGGAGGGAATGGCAGAGAGCCAGGAGCTGCTGCCCGGCTGCACAGGGAGGCAGGTGAGGAAAACAGATCCGCTCCCATCCGGGGAAGGATCCACCCCACCAGGGAGCCACCAGTGTGTGCTGGGCTCACTGAATTACACACGATTACCCACAGGTTTATGGCCATGGTTCGCTTTGTTTCCTGCATGACAAACACATTCCCAGAAAAACACAAAGAAGGAAAAAATCCTCTGAGGTAAGGAGCAATAGAGAGATAAGTCTGATTAGGAAGACAACTATTAATAGCAATTATGCTTTAATTACTGTGCCTAATCTTTTTGAAGCAGCAGTTTCTAGCACGTCCTCTACCAAACAAAGAACTTAACACTTCTGACTCCATGTTCCGTGAGCTGTAGGATGAAAATGTGTGGATGTACCTCCAGTAGATTCAGTAGCTCCTGGATATAAAATGGCTTTGAGGATATTTACATCAACTGTGCCTGAGAGCAGATGCCATGAGAAAGGCAGGAGTTGCTCTGTGTGGGCACAGCGCTGCACAAGAGCACAAACAACCCCAACACTGCTCTTGCCTTGCCGGCTGTTTCTCCAGGGCAAGGGAATTACGCTCCCAGGCTGCTGCCATAAAGCTCTGGGCATAAAAAAGGCACTGAGAAGGACACGAAATAGTCTAGACAGAGGGAAGCACTTCAATAGTGCTGGAAGGAAACAGGGCCATGGCTCAGAGCCATGGCTCAGGCAGTGCTGATGTTCTGCTGCCCGGCAACGCAGGCACACAGCCCAGCCCAGCCCGGCCCAGCCCAGCCCAGCTCAGCCCAGCTCAGCCCGGC